>JAKTPY010000041.1:0-99534 GCA_030556385.1 Nakaseomyces kungkrabaensis | reverse complement strand
GGGGAGGGGTGATCAAAAAGAAATTTCTTTTTTTGTGAGGTGGTCGGACGTCAGGAGGAAAGTTTCCTTTAAAGGGAAAGAGACCAGAAAAGTGGGGTGAGAGTGGGAGAGAGAAACAAACAAAAAACGCCAAGGAAGAAAAAAACAAACAACAACTCGAGAGATAAGAAATAAGAGGCGTGGAAAATGATTCTTCGATTGTGTCAAAAAAAAAAAGAGATCGAGATAAAAAAAATGAAAAAAAATGAAAAAAAAGGGTTCTTTCTTGAAAAAATTTCAATTAAACATTAAGAATATATTAAATAATAGTCTATAGAAGTGAATTATAATTACACAGTAGAAACTAGGGTGGGAGAGATAAGATATTGGTATTTCTTGAGAAATAAAAAACCATTCTCTATATGGTCTCTTTCACAATTGTATATTTGTAGAAAATCAAATTCAAATTTTAAAGAGTTTTTATAACGTGTTGAATACGCAACAAAATTAATGTATGGATGGGGGAACTTATCCTAAAAAAAAAAAAAATTATTTTCTTTTAAAACCGTTATTTATCTTATTACGCCACGAACTAATGCAATAAGATAAAATAAAGGTATTAAAAAAAAGACATCACGACGACCATTGTTGTTGAGTTTTTTTTTTTTTTAAAAAAAGGGAAAAAAGTGTTTATCATTCTACTTTCTTTTGGGTGTTTCCAAAAAGAAATCAGTTTTTTAATTTCCTAGTTCTCAACTATTTCTTTTTCTTCATATAAAATCCTAGTTCTCTCTGAACGATAAGTTGACAGCTAATTTCTTAACAGAGATAATAAATTCATTTATAGCTACTGAAGAGATTAGAAAAAGTAAGAGAACTCACCACGAACTAATAGGAAAAAAAAATCACTTTTTATGGAAATTTTAATAGATAAAAGAAGTAGAATGATAAAGGACTTTTTTTCTCTCTTTAGGAATAAATTCCTACCATATATTAATTCAAACCAACACTTGGCTCCTAATATTGAATTTGCATCTTCAAATAATAACAATATTCCATTGACCTTTTGAAAAAAAATATAAAATGGTAATTAACTCAAAAGTTAATATCTTAAACTCACACACTCATAAAGTTTCTTAAATCCAGAGTTAAAATACCCAACCTTCAACTTAAAAAAAAATTGAAGACTGATCTATTGCCAACTAAATGGGAATATAGAAATTTGTAAATGGTAAAAGAAAAAGATATGTTTTTGACCAGCACGACCATAGTCAAATACACATCTTTATCCCCCATAAACAATCATTTCCATCCAGCTCTCAGCAGATCATTTTCAGGTACTACCTACCGGAGAGAGAAGATAATCTAGATTAATGATTCCCTGGTTTTTTTACAAAAAAAAAAAAGTTTAATAAAAATTCAAGAAATTGTTTCGAAATCATCAAGGATTTCAGAGCAAATAAAAGTATGCCATATATATATGCAATTTTTTTTTTATTTATTTCTTGATATTCCTTGCTTGCTTCTAAATTTCCTTCCTTTGTTAAAAATGTTTGGTATCTGCTCTTTTTTTAGTGTGTAGTTTTAAGGTTATCAAGTCCTCTCTCTCTTTTTTTTTTATTCTTTTTGCGTAATGTGTTCGAATTTGCTGTTTTTTCTTTTGTGTGTACAGGCGTTTCTAGCTCATATCTTTTCTCTTAAAGTGAAAAAACATCAAAAAAAAAAAATCTATAATTACTTATCCATTAAACCAAAATTTCTTTTCCCGGGGCAAATGGTACTTTCTCGCACAGGCATCCCACAGAGACACTGCTGTACAACGCAGTAATTATAGATAGAATAAAAAAAAAAGAAAATAAAAATTTCTTTTTTATTTATTTATTTTTACCTCGATTCAAATATTCTCAGAGAATGTTTCGTATACAGCAGAGGGTCTTTTGCCATGCTGGTTTCTTCTTCTTTAACCACTCCACTTCTTGTCTCTGGCTGCCCCCCCTTTTGTCCATAAATGTCAAATTTGTCCGCGGATGTCAATTCCCCTCTAGATGGCAAAAAAACCTCTGTTGTACACCACTTTCACTGTACTCTTAACGCTATTTTTATTAATGATCTTTTTTTTGTCAATGGATATATTACTTTCTTCTACGACGTTTTCTAGGATATCGGACAATAATTGTCGACGATGTTATATTTTTTTTGGCGAAGTACTTTTTTTTCCCTTGCATTTTACAAAAACAACGAAACCCTAAAAAAAGAGGGGCGGAGGTGGAGCTGCGCCTAGTGTGCACTCTCCCAGGAAAAACCCTAAACCAAGTTCTTAGGGGAGAGAGTGGGGGGTGGTTGAAAAAAAAGAAATACCTATTTTCCTAGATGAAATTTTTTTTTTACAGCAAGTGCATGAGGGAGGGGGTGGCGAGGAGGGTGAGCAAGTAGGTACGGCAGGAGCCGGGAGATGGCATCAATAAAAAATTTTTTTACTTCTGCATTGATTTCTACTCACAGGGATCAAGTGCGCCACTCCTCCAGAATAGGGCCCTGAGGAATTGAGAAAAAGCTCGGCATTTTCTTTTTTCGTGCTTCCTCCTCCCCCGCCCACATTATAGAGCAAGCAAGATCACGGGTGTTTATACCAAAGAAAACAAAAAGGTGACGACAAGATAGCATTTGAAATGTATTTTTTTTCCATATTTTTTCCATTTTTTTTTGGGCTTATTTTTCCCTTTAGAGAACATTATGTTTATGTTCAACAAGAGATAATGACGTTATACCTTTCTTTCCCTATTTTTTTGTGCTTGTCATTTTTTTCTTATCTGTGGAATAAATATTTTTCTCAAGCTACAAACTATCTTTTTTACTAAAGGGATACAACGCTTCCCTTAACTTCTGTATATAGTAACTAAACATATCCTGTATGCTTACAGGAACCAAAAATAGGGTGAGGCTGCATACCGATAAATAAAAATTAGACCGGATCCGAGGAAGTGACGAATTTTACACCTTTTTTTTCTTTTCAAGTTAAGAGATAGAGGAAGATGAGATGCGATTGCGTAATGTTGAAAGCCATAAAAAAAAATAAAAAAAAGAAATTTTTGCTTAAACTCTAAAGCTCAAGCAGAACAAATATATCGCTTTTTCGCTTGCTATTGCCGAGAAGCACCCTCTCATCGAGTACTTGCTTACTAACAACATGACGTAATAACGATCAAACCTATCCCCTTTTATGTTGTTTTTTTGCCATACCAACCGGCTCTCCCCCCTCCTCTGTGCATCCCTTACTCTACCCTTTTAAGAAAGAAAAAGAAATTTTCTGATATCTTTCCTTTCTCATTTTCTACTAACATATCTGGGATCTGATCGGATGCATTAAAAAAAATTCCTTTTCTTTCTTTTTTTTGTGCTCACAATTGCTTTTTTTTTCCATCCCTTAACTAGTGACACATTTTTTCTTTTTCTTTTAGGGAGATGAGAAAAAACAAAAAAAAAAAGAAAGTCTAAACCCTAATTAGGGTTTGATTTACAGGGTAATTTCGTTAAAATGGATATGTCAGATCGATCAGTTGGTTGCATAAAAAAATGGTTGTTTATTTTTTTTTGTACTGTTTTGTACTTTTTTTTTTGGGACACGTATCCATTCTTGTTTAAATGTCGTATGATTTTATTTTTGTTTTCGTTTAAGGGGTGTAAATCATGTCTCAACGAATCATTCAGTGGGGGGAAACGTGTATAGCCGTCGCTTGTTTGTTACAACATAACAATAAAACAACAAAACAACAAAACAACAAAACAACAAAACAACAAAACAAAAAACTGTGTAAATGTTTGAAATTTGATATTTTTTTGCAGCAATGACAAATGGAGACAAATGGAGACATAAGAAGACATGAGTCAACGCAATGGAGTTCTTTGTTGTTGTAACAAGAGTGTTGTTGTTATTAGGTAGCGGAGTAATAGCAAAAAAAGGGATGTCTTGAAACACCTTTTATGATTTACACTTGTTCATATATACTTTAGCGCGAGGCATATCTTTTTGAAACATCGATATTATGATAGTCTACATAGTATTATGATAGGCTATTGCACCCCCACCCCCCTAACGCAGCGTATATTTTTGCTTAACTATAATTATCTCATATAATATTACGGATTACATTTGAATTGTGGTTTTTTTTTTGTAAAACAAAGGATCGAGATTATCCACTTCTTCAATGGTAAACAATACAAGAGATGAATGGGCCTCAAAACCTCAAACTAAATGCAAAATTCTATGCAATTCTATTCGATTAGAAAAACGGCTGAATAGGGCTCTATTATCTATACTTCCAACAATAACCTCAAAAAAAAATTCAAGCCACATAACAAGATGCAGTAGACCACATTCTCAATACATTGTTTTTGTCATTGCCCTTTGATGTCTTTTTCCTGTTAACCACGAGATGTAAATCTCTCAATTCGGACAAAAAAAAAGCAAAAAAAAAAAATGAACACGTAGACCAGTGGGGCCGTGTGGGGGTGGTTAAGAGAATAAATTCTTCATTTAAACACGTTAACCCATTGTGTCAAAATCTACAAACCTTAAATGATATTGAAATTTTTTTTTTTTTGCTTGGTTCTATTTTCTTGGTACTATGGACACGTCAGAATTTTTCGGAGCAAAAAGAAATGAATAAGAGCCTCAAAATCGAACTGACAAAAATTAAAACATTGAGAGCAACGTGTACAACCAGCATTGCCCATTTGTATGTCCTTAATTCTTAAAACACGTATTAGCAATGAGATGTATTATGTTGAACCATACCAACCTAAGACAAAGTCTACGAGATAACAATTGCAATTTAAAAATGAAATAAAAATAAAGAATGCCTTATACCAAGGACGCAAAGGAAATATACATTGTTTACTCGAGGAACAGTATTCTTTTTCCTTTTCTTTTTTTACTGTGGAGTAAATTTGATAGCTTGGCAATTGTACATGCAAAGATTGTTTTTTGATTACATTTTATTTTGAGAATGGGGTTTATGCAGACAACAAAACAAATCACACACAACCAAATTCTTGTTCCTCGTGGCCCAATGGTCACGGCGTCTGGCTACGAACCAGAAGATTCCAGGTTCGAGTCCTGGCGGGGAAGAATTATTAATTTTTTTGGTAAAATTTTTAATGCTCCACTGATGTTACCCTCCGTTTTTGGGGATGGGGTGAATAACAAAAAACCTGCGAAAAAAAAAAAAAGCAAGATTACCGATGGGTGCTTTTTTTTTATAAAAAGGGACGGAAAAACAAATCTTTAAAAAAATAAAAATAAAATTGAAATAGAAGGAAGATTATGTAGAACGAGAAAGTTCACGTAAGCAGAATTATCAAAAAGAGGAGAGATCAGAATTAGAAATATCAGGAGTTATAATTAAGACAATGGATATTAATCAATTAACGGATGGTTATGATGTACACGTGAATGAGCCTGTGGCGAGTAATCAAGTGAATCAGATGGAGGCGCACGTGCAGATACAGCAAGGACAAGAGGTGAATACGGGAGGACAAGATGATGAGATGCGCGACGTATTCGAGAAGATCAAGACACATTTCCCACCAGCCAAAGTGAAGAAGATAATGCAGTCGGATGAAGACATCGGTAAAGTATCACAGGCCACGCCAGTGATAACGGGGAGATCCCTCGAGTTCTTCATTGCTCTACTGGTAAAGAAGAGCGGAGACCTGGCGCGTCAGCGTGGTATGAAGAGAATAACCGCAGACGTACTCAGAGACACCATACTCGAGGATGAGAAATTCGATTTCCTGCGTGAAAGTATATGTGCTGGTTACAAAGGATACGAGGAAGAAGAGAAGGAGAACCAGGAATAAACTTATTAAGATTTAATCTGTATATTAAGAAGTAATATAAAATTCACACTGTATTTTTTTATACATTTTATTGGTACTATGGTACTATATTGTAATATTTGTACACATACACGATAAAGTCACGCCTGTATCACTTTTGACGCAACATCTTTTTTTTACCCGGTCCTCAACTCCGACTAACTGCATCGCCTTCGAGCGTCCGCTAAGTGCATTAACGAGCGATGTCTCAATTTTGCATAAAGGCTAAGAAAAAAGAATAATGGTTGTTTTTTTTGCAAATCACAGAAACAGCCGCACGGATGTGTAATTTTTTAGAGAGTAATCAAGTAATTAAAAAAAAATTTTTTTTTTTTTTTTATTGGGATTGATTGACTTGCCTATTATGATTTCTTTGATGTTCTTTTGAAGAGTTTGTTGGTAATACGGCCGAAAGATGGTGAATCAAATTAAAGAAATTGTGACGTCAAATATAGCGTTGCTTTAGGAACAAGAGAAAAAAATTTCATTGCTTTGCATCATTGTTTTTTATTTAAGCGCCCTGTGAGATCCAGTTGCAATTTTTTTTGTTCCCAACTCATCTCCTTTTTTTTTGTGGTACATTTCTTAATCGGGAAACCAAGATCTAAATTAATAACTAAACAATGGGTCATCTCTCGGACAAAGCAGCACATGCCATTATTTGGCCTACGTACGGGTTACTGCTGATAACGGCGTCCATGGTGGCTTACTGGAAGCGTGACTCCAAGACTTTCCTGTCCGCTAACGGAACACAGAAGGCGTTACCGCTGGCGTTCAATTTCGTTGCGTCGGGTCTCGGGTGCGGTGTTTTGTCTTCGTACCCGCAGATCGCAAACATCGATGGTCTGCACGGATTGTTAGTCTATGCGCTGGCTGGTGGTCTACCGATGTTTATCTTTGCATTTCTGGGGCCTGTGATCAGGAGGAAGACCCCACGCGGGTTCGTGCTTACGGAGTGGGTTTTCCACCGGTTCGGGCTTATCTGCGGGTGGTACCTGAGTGCCTGTACGATCTTGACTGTGTACCTGTTCCTGGTGAGTGAGGTGGCCTCGCTGAAGTACGCCATCGACACTCTGACTAACATCAAGTCTCTGCCTGTGATCATCATCGAGTGTGTTGTCACCACCATCTACACTTCCATCGGTGGGTTCCACATCTCCTTCCTAACGGACTCGCTGCAAGTCAGTATCGTGTTCGTGCTATTGGTCATCGTCGCAGCCGCTATGGGGAGCCGTATCCACATCGACCGTGACCTGATCGGGCCCTCGGGGCTCCTAAAGGCTAACAAGCTGGGTTGGCAACTGATTTATATCCTGGTGTTTGCCATCTTCACTAATGACTTCTTCATGAGTGGGTTCTGGCTGCGTACATTTGCCTCCAGATCCGACAAGGACCTGCTTATCGGCTGTTCTATCGCGTGCTTCATCCTTGTGGCTTTTGTCACCGTCATCGGTGTAACAGGGTTTATCGCCGTGTGGGCTGGTCTAATGCCAGCAAAGGACCAAGAGAACAGCGGTGCCGCTTTCTTCTTGCTTTTGGGCCAATTACCATCCTGGATCATGGGATTCACAGTGGTCTTTGTCGCTGTGCTGTCGACCTGTACCTTGGACTCCTTGCAGAGTGCCCTAGTATCTACCGTATCTAACGATGTTTTCAGGAACAAGCTGCATATTATGATTGTTCGTGGTATTGTCGTTGCGATCATGGTTCCTGTTGTGGTTGTTGGTTTGATTGCCACTGATGTGTTGAATATCTACTTGATTGTCGATTTACTGTCGTCCAGTGTGGTTCCAGTGCTAGTTATCGGTCTGTGGTCCAAGCTGGACAACGTATGGAGTGCCTGGGAGGTCATCGGTGGTGGTCTCTCTGGTATCCTGGGTGTTTTCATCTTTGGTACCATCTACTACGACTCTGCCAAGGAAGGTGGTGCTCTACTGTTAATCACCAACGGTCTATACGTGGATGACTGGAGTACATTCGGTGCATTCGTTGTGGCCCCCGGTGCAGGCTTAGTCTGCGCACTGATCATCTGCGCCGTGAGACTCTCACTAATACACTACTACAAGAAGTACCCTGAGGGCTGGTTCCACAGAACATGCGACAAACTGGGCCATGTCACCGGCATAACTAAGCTCGCTCATTTCATCGAATACTGGGACAACAGACTGATAGACCGTTCTGAAGTTGAAACCCTGTCCTCTTCCATCGAAGACACCGAGTCAACAAAGAA
This sequence comes from Nakaseomyces kungkrabaensis, assembly GCA_030556385.1. Classification (NCBI taxonomy): domain Eukaryota; kingdom Fungi; phylum Ascomycota; class Saccharomycetes; order Saccharomycetales; family Saccharomycetaceae; genus Nakaseomyces; species Nakaseomyces kungkrabaensis. The sequence goes on along the minus strand of JAKTPY010000041.1, from coordinate 91,448 downwards.
GACGGACACTAGCATACAAGTACACGAACTTGCCCAAAACGAAACAAACGAATAATTTGCATCCCCCCATATATAATAACAATAATTACAATAATTACAATATAGTTTCTCTGTTTAATAATACCATACGATATCACACGTTACTTTTTTTCTCTCTTCTTCTTCGTATAGTTTAGTCCCCCGTCCCTCGGATTGTGGACGATCGGAGAATTAGTCCAGGGAAATATCCCTCTACGCCAGTTTCTAAGTATTCTATTTTTATATACACTTTATTCTTTTTTTGGGCAAGGAGTCACTTTTGGCGGTGGGGGGGGGGGGCATTTCGCGTTACGTCTTTTTCACTGGGTCCGTCCTTCACTCCCCCATTGTGCTGGGCTGTTGTTTCTGGGCTGTGCTTGGGCTGTTGCTACGGAGTGTTATGAGGGAGGGGGGGGGAGGGGGGGGACGTTGCAAGGGACAATGGGTTTTCCCTGTTGGGTTTTCCCTGCAAGGGCATTTACACAGAACGGAAAAACCGTAAAAACGATTTTCGGGGTTCGTGGAGCAGGATTTTTCTGGCAGAGAAAGAAAATTTTCTTTTTTGGCAAAAGGTGGCTGCTTTTAAAAGCCAAAATGCTTCAAAAATTATTAATTACAATACGTCAAACTGACAAGCCTACTTTTAAAATATTTGTTTATTTCTTGAAAACTCCTCAAAAAGCCTTTTTTTTTATTATAATAATAGTTCCTTGTACTATTTCTTTATTTTAATTCAATTCTGTAACAAGAAAGTAAAAACATAAATAACTAGCCAATAAAAGAAAAAAAAAGAAAGAAAAGAAAATGTATGGCGTGTCACGATCGCAATCGATGTTACTTCCGGATCAAGGGAGGAAGTCGAGGCTTATGACACAGGACCAGAAATCGCTGAGACAGTCTATAATGCTGGGTGATTTCGTCATACCTGAGAGGAAAAGTCCTGAAAAGAGTATAAAAGAACATAACACCAAGCTGTCACGCAGTAAGAGCACTACCTTCCATGACAAGAAGCCTGACTCTATGCGGAAGAGAGCTATCTTACAAAACTCACAAAATAATAGCAATACCAATTCCAATAGCAATAGCAATAGCAATAGCAATACACCCAGCACGACTAAACCTAACAAAATGTACGCTCCGGTACAAGCACCTGTTATGAAACATTTGCAACCAACGGGCAGACCAAAGCCCGTGCAGCCAAGAAACCACAGACCAGACCAAAGACACTCCTTCTACTCACACTCGCAGTTTAGTGACTATCCAAACCTCAGGCAGCAGAACAACGGGGTGGTGCGGAGTCACAGCCATAACTCCTTGAGGCCACAATCTCTGACAAATGTGAAACCCGTGGTGCCAAACTTAACTCCGTACCAACAGCAGAAACAGAAAATGCGTACGAGGTTTCAATTCGATAACGGGGAAGTGTTTATCCCCAGGAGAGAGCAGAAAGTTAACAGTAATGGCGAGAGGGCTAACCCCTATGCATACGTGAGCAAGACTCCGCAGAATGAACAACCCATGGGTGTAACAAAAGTCGTAGCTACTCCAACAACGGTTCAAAGGAAACAGGCTGGTACTGGAACCAAGGAGAAGGAGAAAGAGAAAAAGAAGCTGGGTTCCTTCTTCAAACGTTTGTTCAAATCAAAGGACTCCGATGATGAGAGCGACAAAGAAAACCGTGCACCATCGACTTATTTTGTTGCCCCTGAACCAGCGGTTACCGTTTCCCCTGCGGCGCTGCTCGTAGACGAAAAGGAGCCAGAAGAAGAAGATGTTTACAATAGACTGGTGAAACAGTGGAAGAAAGTTCACTACATTGCTCCCGAGGAGCTGAACAGCAGCTCAAGATCGAGTTCAAACCAATCTTCCATTCTAACCTCCTCTTTGCCTGAAACCTCCCAATTGACTATACCTTCACTGTCGGGTGACAACGCTAACCAGAAACCCATGAACCTTGCCAATATTGTAAGGAATGGACTAGCAGTTACCATGAGCAAGAGGCTCAGGTTCTCTAGTGAGGTATATTTGACTGATACATGGGCTGCCGAGGTCTACGAAAGAAGTGACGATATTTTCTTGGATAACTTCATCGAGGTGGAATCTCCTCATCCTCTGGGTAACGAAAATGGCGCTAACACTACCACCCAGAAACCTGAAATTAAGAGGGAAATTAACGAGTTTAAACGTAAAGAAATGATGGTACATGAAAATAGTAGACACATGACTCATTTCTATACATAGACTTAAAGAGTATCATCTCCCTCTCTTTCATTATCCCTTTAACGACATCTCTTAATACACAAACCAAAAAAATTATGATCATATTATTTTTATTCTATTGTTTTTAACGTTTTTTATTTTTATTCCTAAATGGTACTACATGGTAAATTTTCATTACATTTTTTTTATTTGGATGATCTTTTTTCTACATAAACTGATACAATTAACAAAACTAGAGTAATATTTCAAATATATATAAATATAGAATTTTTTTTATTATTTGATTTCATATTTATTCTAATCCTGATCTTTAACAATCATATTTTTTCTTACACTAGAGGTTAAGTACTCTGCAAATGTATCAATGTACATTACCTCAGAGACCTTTGATTTCTCAACTGTACCTCGCTCAATCATCTCATTCAATGATTCGAAATATGCAGAGTACTTCTCCTGTATGACTTCCTTTAAGGCGTCCAGCAGATGTTCAAGAATATCATCTGAACTGATATAATTACGTATCAGTTCGATCAACCGTGGTAGATTCTCATCAATTGATGTTCTTAGCTTAATATTGTTATCCAGGATATCAATATCTTTGTTTTCTGAGGGAAGTTCTAAGTACTCGCTGACTATTAGTGACGAGGCCCTTGTGGTGAACATTCTAATAATGTATCTCAGAGAGTCGACAATTTCTGATCTCGAATCGACCATATTCGTGACTAGACGTGGGATCAAATTCTTTGCAGCGTTGAATATCTGATGTTGCGATGAAGTTCTTCTTTCTAAGACCGGCTTTGGGATCTCTTCCAAATCAACGGTGGATTTAGATCTTCTAAACAATGATTCCACAGCAGAGAAATCCAAGAATGTTTCATGAACACTGTACTGTATGCTAAAGCCCTGAACTTGATCTCTTAAAAACAACAAGTTCCTTAGGTACGATAAACTGTTTTCAACAAATCCAAAATTATCACTTGTTGGTGCAATGGAATCAAAGGCATTCTGTAACGAAACTACACAATCATGAATAATATGATGCGCTAGGTCATCAAATACTACCGAACTTATCTTTTCATAGATACAGGTTAGTAGGGCCAAAGCACTAACAACTGGTTTATAATACGTCGACAAGATTTCTTGAGCTGACTTGCCCTCCTCCTTGGTAGTTGCTGTATCAAAATTCTCAATATATAATTGAACTAATTCATCATCAACTTCATCATTACTGTCACCCTTTTTTCTATTGGATATCATAAATATATCCTTTGGTGGCTTATATTTAACAATCATATCATCAATGTATTTTTGTGATCTGAATATTAAACGTGATTGTAACTTCTGCATCAATGGTTCATATAATTTATCATACTGAATATCCTTAAATTGTTTCTCATACTCCTCTGATCCTTCTTCGAACTCATAGTATGAAGAAAACAGAGTTATTGAATCACATATAGTCAATATATTATTTTCTCTCAGTAGCTTGGATCTAACTGAATCATAGAATGGTTCACATATTTGGGTGAGCCATTGGTTAGCCTTCTCCCTATAGTATTCCCCTGGGAAGAACTTCACAAATAAATGGTATTCATTTTCACAAAGTTGTTGGAAATATGATGATTCGGCCTGAATGAATCTCATAGTATGTATGTATTCGTCATCTTTATAGATTTCATTTAATTTCTCTTTAGTAACCGGATCTATGAACTTCCTTCTAGCTTGGAAGAAACTGTTGAAACATTCATTGATCAAAGAATCGATCTCATCGGCATATCTAACATAGGTATCCATGGAGCGCCTGTCAACTATCTCTCTTATCTCAGTTGCATATTCTTCAGAGATGGTAGCGAATTTATTGTATAGGAGAACCTCTCTGGTAGTTGCAGACATTTTTGGATCCTTGGCAAGACTGGTCTCAATATCTGTTGAAACACGTTTTACCAGACCGTTTAAAAAGTGTACTATCAAATCGCATGATCTAATCAAGCACTGCTTATATTTAATTCTATACGTCTCAGCTTCTTTGAAATCAGAATGCTCATGCAAGTAATCAAGGGCCATATCAATTTTCTTCAACATAGACTTGAATGAATCTTTCTTCACAATTGATGGTGACGTCGCATGATTCAAACGACGAATAATAGTGTCTAAAGATTCAAAATACTTCAAATCATTAGGAATGATTTCATTTAGACGTGTTAGCCTTATCTTTTCATCGTGTATCTCACGAGTATCCTCAACAAATGCAGTAGAGCTCTCGGAGATATCCATGAATTGACCTAGACCTTCTTCCAACTTATCATTAACCCGTTCAGTCTGCTGTAATACCACCTTGAACTCATCTATACTCTTGTCCAATTCCTTGATATACTTCCTGTAACCCTCGTAACGATCCTTCTCACCGGAAGACGAAGAACCAGGTCCGTTGTCTAATTGAAACGGTTTACAAGCACCATTTTTCTCCACTTCCACGGATAAAGACTCTAGTTTCTGCAGTAAATAGTTATCAGCCAGTAAAGAACCGAATACAGCTTCTTTCTCCACCTGAAAGTCCAATTGAATAGGTTGCGATGCAATGTTTTCAACAACAGACTGCCTTCTAGCCCTAGTCATGTCGTTTTATTTTTACTTCACCCAGCTTGAACCTAAATAAAAACTTCTCAATTCTTTTGGCTGATCAGGTAAAAAGATCTAAATCAATTCAAATCAGTTGCTCTACAATTTCAGGTAAAACAATATTCGAATATAGCTTCCTGAAGGGTAGGGCTTCGCTGTTAAAAAAACAAAAGCTTCGACTTTACATATAGAAGGGTCACGTGAATTTTCAGTGAACAGAAAAATCAAAAAAAGAAAAAATTTTGCGATGAAAATTTGCGATGAGCTTTCTGCGATATTCGAAACTTTATGGTACTATTATGTATTTTAAGTTCTCTGAATGCTTAGGATACCACAACTATTTCGTATTCTCAAGTACAGAAGCCAGTTGATGAGCGATACTAAAAGAGTTAAATTAGAAATGCTACAAATCTGTACCCATTCCGGTCCATTCCATGCCGATGAGTCCCTAGCTGTCTACATGCTAAGACTGTTGCCTAAGTTCAAGGATGCTAAGGTTGTCAGATCTAGAAATCCAGAAGACTGGGAGGCCAGTGACATCGTTGTTGATGTTGGTGCCAAGTACGATGGTGTCAAGTTCTTCGACCATCACCAACGTGAATTCTTCGAGACCTTTAACAATGACTACGCTACCAAGTTGTCTAGTGCCGGTCTAGTTTACAAGCATTTCGGTCGTGAAATCATTTCTACCATTATTACTGAGAGTGGTGCCACCCCAGCTGAGGGTGACTTGGATATCCTGTATGACAAGGTCTACAAGCAATTCATTGAATCTCTTGATGCCAACGACAACGGTATTGACAAGTACGAGAACTCCAAGGACTTGACTCCAAAGTTCAAGGACAACAGCATCAGTATTCCAGGTATTATCTCTGGTATGAATCCATCTTGGAACGGTGACAGTTCTGCTGATGCATTTGACAAGAATTTCCAAAGAGCCAGCACATTTGTTGGTGAAATCTTTGTTGATTTGGTCAAGGGCTACGCATTGTCTTGGTTGCCAGCTAAGGCTGTTGTAGCTGAGGCTGTCAAGGCTAGAACCTCTGTTGATGACAGTGGTAAGATCATTGTCTTATCCCAATTCTGTCCATGGAAGGAGCACCTATATGAGATTGAAAAGGAACAAGGTATTGAAGGTCAAATTGAATTTGTTCTATTTGCCGACAGCACTGGTACTTGGAGAATCTCCACCGTTCCAGTCACATCTACTTCATTCCAATTCAGAAGAGGTCTACCAGAACATCTAAGAGGCCTAAGAGATGATGTCTTGTCCGAAAAGGCTGGTATTCCTGATGGTGTTTTCATCCATGCTGCTGGTTTCATTGGTGGTGCCAAGTCAAAAGAATCTGTCTATAAGCTGGCCAAGATGTCCTTGTAATTTTTGTTTTACTGTCCTTGATCTTTTTATCGTGATATTGGGAAGGGAATAATTGTTTCTTTTCCTATATCATATTATTTATTAGTTTTTCAAAACGTGCATTATATTTATTGAATAAGAAAAAAATAACAACATGTCGTCTATTTATGTATTAAATACAATATGAAACTCGTTACTTTCCCCTTAGTTTTCCGTAGAGTGGGCTTGATCCCCATTCGGCACCGTTTCCGATCCCGTATTCTGTTCTGTGCTTGCAGTATTGTTATTTGCCGCAGCTGAGTTTTCGACAACTGTCCCAGACTTGCCATTTACTTGGTTCCCGTCAGTCCTCTTTATTATACCATCAACTTCCGATTTCAATTCCGGGAATTGCTCTGCAATCTTATCCGCAAGAGAGTCTCGCAGCATCTTCATCCCATGCATCTTCGCCCTCTGGTACTGGTTAGACCTCCTGATAGCCTCCACGAACTCTCTAGTATATATATCGGGATTACGCCCGTCCTCAATGTACTGGACCACCTCCAAGGGCACATTCACATCCTTCAACAGACTCTGGGGATCATTACTTCGCTGGTTAAGCTTGAATATACGGTCAACATTACGTTTCAAATTGGTCACCATACCTTGCGTGGCCTCAGGAGTGCCCGGAAAGTCATATACAGACACTCCAAGCTCAATAAACGACTCTATAACGGACCTTACCTGGTCCTCCGTCGTCCCAAGCTCACGGTGCAGCTCCTGCAAATCTGTAGCCATCTTCTGCGTGCTCATTACCTACTTTATGATTGCCCTTATATTGCAAGAGATAGGTCTGATAGCCTCTTTCTTTCTTTTTTAATTTTTTTTATTCCAGGATTCTTTTCAATTTTTCATCGTCTCAGTGACTTCACGTGAGAAACAAAGGAAATCCGTCAAAGTTTGGTCAACTTCAGCACTTTTTTGACTGTGGCATCAATATTTTTTTCACAGTTGATGATGATCATGTTAAAAAGTGCATCAAAACGAGTATATAAGGGGTAGGGGGAAGGAAGTAAGAGGATTATGGGGGACAATACGGTTTCCCTTGATTTTCTCTATATATCTATATAATTACTGGCACAAAAACTAAAGGATGTCGAGGGTTTATAGTTTAAATAACGGTATTACTGTGACTCAGGAGCAGCTGGACCACTGGAACCAGGCTCTTTCTCACTTAGAGCCCCAGGAGATTCTTAAATGGTCTCTTGTTACGTTCCCACATCTGTACCAGACCACTGCGTTTGGTCTAACGGGGCTGGCTACTATCGATATGTTGTCTAAGATTGGAGACGAGGCAGTCGTGCCGTTGATTTTCATTGACACGCTACATCAATTCCCACAAACTCTGGAGTTGAAGGATAGGGTCGAGCAAAAATACTACACGCCGCTGGGTAAGAGTATAAGTGTTTACAAGCCACTTGGTTGTGACAGCGAGCAGGAGTTCGCGGAGAAACACGGTGACTTCCTGTGGGAGAAGGACGATGACAAGTACGATTTCTTAGTTAAAGTAGAACCTGCAAGCAGAGCTTACAAAGAGCTCGCTGTCACCGCTGTGTTCACTGGTCGTAGAAAGTCGCAGGGGTCCGCCAGAGCCCAGCTACAATTCGTCGAAATCGAGGAGCTTACCGGCATAATCAAGATCAATCCGCTAGCCAACTGGACCTTTGACCAAGTCAAAGCATACATTGACGAACACAAAGTGCCATACAACGAGTTACTGGACCTCGGGTACAAATCCATAGGTGATTACCACTCTACAGAACCTATCAAAGAAGGTGAAGACGAGAGAAGTGGCCGTTGGAAAGGTAAGAAGAAGACAGAGTGCGGTATCCATGAAACCAGCAGGTTTGCTCAATATTTAAAGGGAACAGGTGCTTAGCCTTACATCCTAATATTTTTTATTTTTTACTTTAATTCACTTACTTATTTATTTTATATAATTTATTGTTCTTCCTCCCGTCCCAACTTTCTCTGATATACTAGTAATATACATAATTTGTTTCTAATATTTGAATGTTTAAATATGGATGTTTGACTTCGTATTCGTCAATATTATGTGTTATCCCATGATGTGTTATATCATTATAAACGAATCGCTTCCCTGTGGGAGTTTGTGAAAGGATCGCAGAATTTGGCAACTGTATAAGCAAATATTGACTTTTAGAAGAGAGCTAATTAGAGCAGAGAAGCCCACTAGATCGCTACAAGAATACAATATAATCATCTAGATACAATGGGGAACTTTCGTTTTCCTATTAAGACAAAGTTGCCTCCAGGATTTCTGAATGCCAGGGTCATCAGGGACAATTTTAAGAGACAACAGTTTGCAGAGAATGAGATTACTTCCAAGGCTCTGAAATTTATCGCTAGAAACACGACATTGCCACCTCGTGCTAGATTAGAGGCGCAATTGCAACTAAGTTCGATGCCAAACTATACCAGGTTGACACAGGTGCGGAACAGATGTGTTGAGAGTGGCCATGCTAGAGCTGTGTTGAGCGACTTCAGGCTGTGTAGATACCAATTTAGAGAGCGTGCTTTAAGAGGAGAACTACCTGGTGTCAAGAAGGGTGTTTGGTAGTTAAAAAAAGAAGAAATAGAGAGTATGTCTTTTCTGTAAATAGCATTTAAATATTCAAATTTAATAATAAGCTTTTTGTTAATACCATTCTTATTCATTAAGTATAGAGGGAGAATTTATTATATAAAAGAAATTGTTGTACAAATTATAAGAGAATAAAGAAAAACTAAGTGATCGAACTTGTCCACATTTTATTTTTGTTTCCTTTCAAGAATTTATATACAATTATTGTTTTTCTTATTGTTTTGTTCTTATTGTTTTTGGGGGATTGATTATTATAGTATTAACTTATTTTCAAAAACAGCAAAGTTAATTACAATAAAAAAAAATAATAATAGTTTTTTTGTTTTATTTTTTTTATTTTTTTATTTTTGTTTTAGAGAATAAAGATAAATTGGGAAACAAGTGCTTACAACAAAACACACTTCTTCTTCTTCTTTTCACCGGAGTTCTTCTTGTTCTTCTTACCAGTGTTCTTAGTCTTACCCATCAAGGAGGCTCTAGTGGCAGCTTCAAAGACTTCACGAACACCGTAACCGGTCTTAGCGGAACACTCGTAGTAACCAGTGGCACCAATTTGGTCAGCGACGTTTTGACCGTCAGCAGTAGCGACTGGTTGCAAACCATCAGCTCTCAATTGCTCCAAAGTCTGTGGGTCGTTTCTCAAATCAACCTTACAACCCACAAGAATGATAGGAACACCTTGACAGAAATGTAACACCTCAGCAATCCACTTCTCCTGCACATTCTCCAAGGAGTCTGGTAGATCAATAGAGAAACAGATCAACACAACATTGGAGTCTGGGTAAGAAAGAGGTCTTAATCTATCGTAGTCTTCTTGGCCAGCAGTATCCCATAGAGCCAACTCAACACGTCTACCATCAACCTCTACATCTGCAACATAGTTCTCAAAAACAGTTGGAACATATACTTCTGGAAATTGACCCTTAGAGAAAACGATCAACAAACAGGTCTTACCACACGCACCATCACCGACAATAACTAACTTTCTTCTAATACTAGCACCGACTTGTGTTGACATCTTTTTATTATTATGTTAATTTTTTTTATTGTTATTTCAAATTGCTTTTAATTTTGCTTTTGTATCAAAATGCCCTTTGGTATCTTATTTTGGCGTTTTTTCTTCCCTCCTTTTCTCAGTTAAAATTTCTTCTTGCTTAAGGTTTTTTATATCAAATCTAATTATTTTCAGAAGAGATTCAAAACGTTTGATTGGTTTATTTATTGTATAAAGGACAATAAAAGAAGATTTTATAGAAAGAATTTTTAGAAAATCTATTTATATTTGTGCACACACAAAAAAAATAAAAAAATTTTGTTGTTTATTGTCAATTTGCAACGAATTTCTTTGATCCCGCGAAAAAAAAAAAAAAAAAAAAAAATACGCCTCGGTTCGTGTCTGGTGATTATTTACATAATGATATGACGACAAAACGTAATAACGAAATGCTGATTAAATTAAAATACACAAATAATCTAATGATCAATTGATTATGGATCTACGTACTGGGTTCAGATACCAGCAGTTTATGTCTGTGACTGTTGCGAAGTCTCGAAGTGCTGGGATGTAGTTCTTGATTGACAGGTTAGTTTCTTTGTTGTAAGGTCTTACTAGGTTGTCCTGCTCGGTGGTGACAACACATACATGGGTCTCTGAACTGACGTATATTCTGTCATTTGTGGAGTCGTAGAATACAGATGGTGTCCCCACTGTAGGAATATTCATACTTGCAACTTCCCATGTACGCAGTCTGGAATGAGATGAGGAAGACACTGAAGAAGAAGATGAGTCGGCGATTCCAGCGCCGATATTAAATTCAATACGCTGATCTATGTTTGTAGTGTATTTCTCAAACTTCTTAGTTAGTTTGACCTGTGTCTGTTGAGACGTTGATTGCAACTCTGCCAGGTAACTGTCTACCACGCTGCCGTTGCTTGATCTACTGAGACCTACACTGTATATCTTGATATCTGTTCCATATTCATATGGCTCCATGACGCATACTTTGTGTCCTTGCAAAAGTATTGGCGAAAGACCTGTGCCAGTGCTCATAGTGTAATTACCGATAATACCGTAGCCCATAAACCCCAGATGATCTCGGACTTGTTCATTGCCCACATTGAAATCGTGTAATTCAAACATGTATAATTCACCATCAACCCAGTCTAAAAAGAAGGAACTGCTATCTGGAACGTAACATGACTTACTTGTTGGGAATGCCATGGATTCTCCCTTTTTCAATTTACCAGCTACTACAGTAAAAGGTATACACATCTGTGAGTTTTGGGCATGATATGTGGCTACAAATTTGGCATTTTCTAGGGAGGTTTCAATAGATTTAATCTGAGAACAGACTGTCTCTTGGGATTTAATATTGAAGTAATATGTATCCATTGCCTCTCTAGTAATTTCTCCAAGATAAATATGATCACCATCATACAGGATGAGCTGAATCATTATATTTGATTCACAATCAGCTACTGAATTCAATTTTTCAATCTTCATCTTACTTAACAGTTCTCTATCATCTAATAATGATCTGTTAATAACAGGCTCTACCATTTTAGTAGTTTGATCTGTGATAAAAAACTGTCTAAAACTTTTCGATCTAGCTGTCTTGACATTCAAAAACTTAGATGATATATTACAGCAGAAAATTTCAGTGTCACAATCCTGCTTAAATTCCAATTCATTCATAGTTAGTGGAATTTCCTCAAAGTCAAGACCATACCTTTGAACTTTTAATAAATGTAAACCATTTTCTAAAAGAACCAAGATCGAATTATGATAGGGAAGAAAAATAGCATCCAAGATCGAAAAATTAGATAATTCATGGGGGATTTTAATCTCTCTGCAGAAACTGTTTGGGATAAACCTAAAGTTAAAATCTAATAGCAATAATCTTTCCTGAGAAATTAGCAAAACATGATCTTTGCTATTGGTCTTCTTAAGTCTATAATCAGCCAGGATATTTATATAGCTACCAAGATTTAATTTGATAGCATTGAACAACTGCTCTTTGAAACTTTGTTTACACTGAATATCTGTAATTGGTACCGTAAACCGAAATTCATTACCTGTTAGGAATAATATACTATCACCTATAACTGTAAATGAAGAAGTCGTTTCCTCAGACCAGCTGAGAATGTTTTTTGTTAATAAATCCGATGAAGGTTCTGATAGACCTTCAGCAAAAACTCTACTCCAATCAAGCATATGGCAATTATTCTCGATAGTACAAAGTAAAATATAACGTGTTGCTGGCTCGATGGTTTCCTTAGTTGCAGCAGCTGAACAAAATTCAAGTTGATGTAAAAATTTAATTCTGTTCCTAATATCACTAATAAAACTGTTGTTCAAATCAGCCTCTTCATTGATATCAAATTCGAAATACTTTTCTAGAGTTATAAATCTTTGAAACATTTCTTTGCCTTCAATGACGTTAATCAAGTTGTTTGAATAAAAAATACTACCATCTTTACAGCAAAATATCAGAATAGCGTCTATATTTGCGACAGTAATAATTTGACTATCTGCGGAGAATATCTCTAAACTTTCTTCACTCTGTTCAGTATCTGGGTCTAAATTTAATGCAGAAATTCCTCTTGAAGTGACCTGAATCACATAATTTTTGATAAAAAAAATATTAATGCTATCTTCATCAGGTTTTGGAATCAAATCGTCAAAAATCGTCAAATTTACTTCATCATCAACCAAGTCTATGACCTGACAACTAGTTGTGCTTTCATTTGACCCAATAGTTAAAACTTTAGAGTTGATATTTTCACTTTCTTGAAAAAGAATTGAATGGAAATCAGGGCCAAGAAAATTAATATTCACATCAACTATCTCCGAAAAGCTATTGAAATTGTCTAATGTCCATAATTTATTTGTCTCAATAGAAAGATTATCTAACTTAGTAATAACAAGGTGACCATCTCTTTTTGAGATCAAGCTGCAGTTCTTTTCAGGTTGACACATTATAGACTGATTAATATATGGCCCTTTCGGAAATAGAGTAGGTTTGTAATAGTCATGGATCTCTACAACACAATTCTTCAAATCTTGAATTCCATAAGTTTTGGAATCAGTTAATTCAGTAATATCAATAATAACCTCCACTATTTTTTGCTCGCTGAATCCACGTATACAAATCATATCATCGAAAGGAAGTACCTCGATTGGTATCAATTTACCAGTAAATTTGAAATCCAGTTCTTGTAAAACACCTAATTTTATTTGTGAATTGTTCGAAATGAGAATATAACCAAAAGAATCACCAGAAATGAAAAGCAAGGCATCATCGACATCTTTAAAATACTCATTATCATTCAGAAGAGTCACCAATGATGGCATATCATAGAAAACAACTTCATTAGATACCAGAGAATAATCAATTTTTTGTAAGGAGTCATAGTCATTAGAAACTAGACTCTCTGAGTTTACCAAGTACTGATGCCTGTTCGTACTAACAAGATAATTTCCATTTTTCAAAATCTTACCTCCCAATATCTTTTCATCTTCAGATTCAAATACCAAGTGCCCCGAATCTGATGTATTAACAGATTCCAAATTTGCATTGTTATAGTTAATTATCATGAAATCTCCATTCTCTTGAAATAATGAGAGTTTCCAATTCTTTTCTGCATTTGATGGATAAGGCCCGCTTAGTCCCTTTATTATCTCACCACACATCTTAATCGTAGTGATATATTCAAATTGTAAAGCATTCTTAAAACGGAATACTTTACAAGTCGAATTAGCGCATTTTGCAATAAAATAAGGTGTATCCTTATAGCTTAATATGGTCCAGGGTGTCTCATCATCTTCTAATGTAGGCTTTAGTCTATAGTATTGCATTATAAAGGATTTCGACATATCCCTGAGTAAAACAATTGAGTACAAAATGTTTGTTCCAATTTCCACTGCTAAAAGTATTGGTGGTAAGTTACCGTTTGAAGTATCTATGAATTTGTATGTTAATGCCTGTATTTTCAAATGTGCTCGAAAATTGCTATTCAAAACCAAAAGAGCATTTTTATACTGTAAGCAATAAGCATCCTCCAATTCCACCGATGGGTATCCATCGATATCGAATAAGGGCAGAGTACCAGCCTCTGCAGCTTTACTAACAATATCACCTTTCAAAGAGTCGCTCTCTCTTGGTAAACTTTCCTCAAGTAAACTATCCAGATCAGGGTCATCTAGTGATTCAGGATCCTTATAGAATTTAACACCATCATTTTTCATCAATTCACTCTTGATTTGTTTTACAGCATTGCTATAGTAACTGGCATCGAAAGACTCCTTGTTAATTCTAAACGACTGACAATCTAGAATCTCGCCATATAACGGATAATAACCCTGTAATCGATACAAAGGCTCATGAACCAGGTGTTTCTCATAATCATAATCTTCTTCTTCTCCTTTTCTGAAATTTAGTACTTCTTCAAACCCGTGAATAGGACCAAGTTCCTGTATTATTTCAGAGAGAGGCATCTCTAACAGATGCCGTACTCCTTCATTAGTCTTTGTAACATCTTCATATAAATCAACGTCATTGACAAAATCATTCATAATTATCTCTTCTGCCATTAGTAGTTCTTAGTTTGTAAACCTTTTTTAGTTAGGAGAGCTTACAATACATGGATGTATATATGTTCTTGTCACTGGGAAATGTGAGGGGATAGAGTAGAACTGAAATGAAAGAAAAAAGTGGTAGATTGAAATAATTCCACGTTTTTTTATTTGATTGATTCAAGTGGGATAGGTTTTACAAAAGAATAGTATTTGTATGCATGCTTTAGCCATAAGCTAGCTCATCGCATCGATTTTTTTTTTTTTTAAAGTTTTCCTTAAACAAAAATTAATAAAAAAAAACCACTTTTTGCACCCTTAAAAAAATTCAGATAATTTTTCTAGTTTTTATTTAGTTTGAACTAGTATCAAATGAATATCTATCTATAATATTATTACACATAATCCTCCTCCTAATCTGAGGCCTCATATCTCTCTATCGGGCGTTCTAAACAGTTTGTTTGGTTTCTAGTTTGTAGTGTGCGTAATCCGTTTCTCTCTGTGTGTTTATAGTTCTTTTTGTTAAACACCACAACGGATTGATCTGATGTAAGTACATAGAGTTTTTTATCACCGTCAAATTTCATGTCTATGATGCCCTTGTCTAGGTTTATAGTGTAAAATCCTCGCAATAGAGATCTATTGGCGAAGGATATTCCAGGAGATGATTCCCGATCATTTTGAAATGGTGCAAGGGTTGGGTTCAATATGTGATAGTCATGAAGAGCAGCTGTTCTATTTGCAGAGTTAGAGTGAATTATCATGTTATCCAAGAAAGGTCTCTCTTGACCATCAAAAAATGCATGTTCCAATTGTGTGTTGCTTATTGTGATCCGTTGAGCATCCTCGACAACTTGTTCATTTGCATAAGTTTCTTGTAATTCCTCTTCATCATGTACTCCTTCAATGTCATTAGGATGATCATTTTGTGCTACTTCATATATGGCATTCCCGAGCAGCAAGTTCGTTTCACTTTCCATGTTTAGTTGAATGCCACCATCATATAAGGACTCGGTAGCGTCAACGTCTTCGGCTTCATCGTGGTCATTTCCCTCATTGATTTCTTCTCTATTATCGTCGCTAATATCCATATCCATCTCATTTTCATCGTTTTCATCGTTTTCATCTACCTCTTCCTCATCGTCGTAGTTTTCGTAGTCAGTCGACATAAATTCATCAGAGTCTTCTGATAGACCGATATTTCTTAAGTTTTGAATAGGTATGGTATAGTCAAAACGTTCCATATAATCGATATCCCAGTCTTCAATCAAGTAAAACTCATCGTCATCTTCAACAGTATCGAAATAATCTTTGTCTAGATGTGGCTCTAATTCATAACGCTTTAATGATATGTTTTGCCTTATAGCTTCCAAATGGACAAAAAATATCTTAGATTTGGCAACACCTCTCAAGTCACATTGGAAAGCTAAGGCAATATAATCCTTGTCAATGATCTCTGCTCTCAAAAATTTGGATTCATCGGGAAGAGACAATCTGAGAGGTTCCGTGCCTTGTTTAGATTTGCCCATACCATATTTTATGTAATAAATAGCATAGCCGTTGTCAGTAACAACCAACAATTCTTTGTCACTTGCAATAAAATCATTAACTGTATGTAGAGTCTTAAATTCATGAATTGTGGTGAAGTAAAGATTCTCATCAGGAGTGATCTTCAACATGACAAATTTATGTATATCACTGGTGTGAAAATCAGGTCCATAAACATGAAACATTACCGTGCTCTTATTGACTTTGCAAACTTGGGCAATATCCCAAGAGTTTTCATTATCATAAACGGTGGTAATTTGAATCTTGTTCCTTTTAGCACTGATTTTCACAAGCCGTATATATTTTTCCATTGTCATGAGCAGCATTGTTTCGTTTGGATTTGTTTCAATCTCAATAAAATGTTTGAATATCTCACCTGCTTTATTCCTCAAATAAGATTCGTTTAAAGGCAACGTTTTATTACCTTTCAACTTAACAATTTCCCAATTGCCCAGATCCTTGTCAATAATCAACATTCGGTTTAATTTACTTAAGTATAAGAAAGCCTTATTTGGATTCCGAGTATGATGTAAAACATGGTTATCAGAATACCAACTAGAATATCTCTTTGTAGAAATTTGAATCCCACCATAGTTTAAAGTAACAAAAGTTCCGTTATCATTATCAATCAAACAAGCATCAATTATAATGTCATCTTTTTTATTTTTGGTAAAATCAATCTCGTGATATGTGAATTTTTCGTTGACTTTCACAAGATACAACGTGTCGGAATCGAAAATTAGCAGATTATCATTATTGACTGGTTTTATACTCCAATCCTTACCACTTTTTTCAAAACGAATCCAGTTCTCAAACACGAGCGAGTTGTCCTTCACTCCAAAGACCACCAACGACCTATCAGTTTTAACGTATATAAAATCATTGTGAAACAATAATTGAGATGCAATACCGTAGGAATCCAGGTTTATTGTTGTTTTAGTTTCAAGAATACCCTTCCTGGGTTCAAATTGAAGCATAAAAACACAATTACTTACCAAAACAGCACATATTATGATATCTTTATTAGAAAGAAAATCAAACCGTTGGAATGAACATATGTCAGGTATAGCAACATGTGCATCATTTTTGGAGCTGTGAAACTGCAACAACTGTGATATTGCCTCCAACCTCTCAAGTTCCTGGAATTGAATGTCACCAACATTAGTTATATTAGAAGTGTAATAAAGTCTGTCTGAAATATCATTCTGGTATATTAGAAATTTGTTTACATGCGATAGTTTCAGGATTTTACCATCAGTTATTGCATGTCTAAAAATCTTGTTGTTATCAATACCGCGATTGGAACCTCTTAGTAGAATTTCCTTTGGAGTCACTTGAACAAAATAGCCATCAACCTCATAAAAGTCTAATGTCTCCAAATTAGCGTCTAGTAAAATGTCTTGGAATAATACGTTACTAAAATTAAGTTTCTGATCAATGGTACAAATTTCACTTTTTCCCTGTGAAGTAGTCAATAGTAGAACTGATATAACATCACTTGGTTGATCCTTTAAAAAAAAATCTAGGTTAATTATTCTATTGTAGCCATCGTCAGAATCCAAGTAAGTCGAAGTAGCATATTTTTCTGTAGGAGATGTTAGGTTCAATCTACAGATAGCATTGGGCGCACCCAACCATAATTCAGGCTCACTCACTTTTACTGCAAAGCTTGGTTTAACAAAAACTAATTCCGAGCTGATTTCGGAATCACATCCAATGATTTTCCTATCTAGCAAGGCTTCTCTTTTACTATCATGGTTTTCTCTTCCAAGTTTTGAGAAAGCAGCACTCAAATCAATTTGAAGAACCATTGATCTCCCAAAAGAAACGACAACAAGCTCAAAAATGTTTTTATCGAGGAAATTTTGCTGAAATGCTGGTGAGATAGACCTAATACCTTTTAGTCTTGTCATGGGGTAACATTTTAGGTCGTTAATATTACTGATTAAAATTGCCGTGATATTTCCAATTGCCGTGATAACAATTATACAGTCTGTGTACTTTTCGAACTCGTCTTGGTTATAACTTTGCAAATGTCGCAGTAATTCAAGGGCAGGAATCCAATCAATGGTTCCTTTCACGAATTTGGATGAAATTTCAGGGAAAACCAGTTCCCCAGACATGATCTGGTCTACATTGACCAAATAGAAATTGTTAATCGAAAAAAGCAGGAATTTTCTCTTGGATAACGGAATTATGCCATTGATTGTCTTATATGTCAAATGTGGTAATTCATGGATAGCAGAATCGTTATCAATGTCTTGGGAACTATATTCAACAAGAACGTAGGACACTACATTTAACCTTGATATTATGAACAGCAAGTACGTTCTGTCATTTTCTTCATTAATGAGGAACTTGGCTTGTGAGATGGTTACTTCACCAACTTCACCGAACTTTATTTCCCCTAAATGCTGAAACTTCACATCCGATGAAATATTGAGCACTTGACAAACACCAAATTGCTTTTCGTAAAGTATAATTGACTCCTCTGAAACCAGTATATTCCAGGATTTCCCTGCCTCAGACTCATACGTGTCAATTACTATCATCTTGTTAAATTCCGTGGATGCAAAACATGTATACACTTTACCAGTGTAGCGTTCACTGATCACAAGAAAATCACCGTTTCCTTTCACATCTATTGTTGCAATGTCATGTATCACCATATTGCAATTAATCGGCTCAATATGGTCCATAAATCGCACACGGTTCCCCGACACAACCAGGTATACTTCCACTTTGTCACCTTCAAGCTCCTCCATCATAAAACTCCCATCAAACTTATTTGCCATCATCTGATAAAACAAGAAATCGTTCCCTTTGTACGTTTTCAATGTCAATATCCTCTCAGGAACCAAACCCTTGTGAAAGTTATCCAAACAGACAGGGTAGAAGTAATCAACATCATCATCTTTGGGCTCTTTCTTCCATCCTAAAACTGTCTCTTTAAATGTCGAAGTACCCAACAACTCACTAGCACCAAAATCCTCTGCCTGAAACCACGATCCTATAACAGCTAACGTCTCATCTGTTTCCATTATTTGTTACTAATTCTTCAGTTTTCTGTTAGTCCTTTTGTAATCCCTTTCTTCTTTGAAAAACCTTGTCTCTTTAAAGGGCTCATCAAGTCTTAATTTTTTTTTTCTGCTTCTTCTTCTTCACTTAAAATGTACCAAAAATGAACAATATTTAAAACTGGATAGAATCATAAACTTGATTACCAAAAGAAATATGCAGAGAAATTGGGTATCATCTAATAATAAAGAGAATAAACAAAATGTCTCAAAAAAGCCCTGCGTTCCAACCGGTAATCTCATATTATTATGTAATACACAGAAACCGCCGTACAGAAACTCCGAGATCTCAAAGAAATTTTGTGGTGTGCGACTGTGTTTAACAGCCGCACGGTGTGCCTTTTTTTATGGAATGTAAATCACAACATGCACAGAAGAGATGGAGAAAGAGAGAGAGAGCAGTTATATTACTCAATAACAAATGTAGGGACTGATGTGAGGCAACAGTTAGTTAATTGATAGCTACAAATTAATGATAGATACAAATGATTACTGATGACGACTACAAATCTTGCTACAACAGCAACATAGTAATTCTGGATTTATGGTAAATATACGTAATATTATATGTATGGTATTGAAACGATGAAGAAATGCCCATTGTTGGGAGTGATAAGATTACAGATACATAAAAAAAAAAAAAAAATTGATATTCGTGGAGAGGGAGTCAGGGGATTTTTAGAGCATGATTCTGAAATATTTATACATAGCATAACAATAGTGAGGGACAAAGAAGGGTACACAATGGCTATCTTTGAGAAGTTATACTACAAGTACAAGAAGAAGGCGTCTATTGAAGATCAGTTTCCTATACATATAGATAAGGATGAAGATGTTCCTGAGATTGCCAAGTATAATACGTACCGGGTTATGCCTGTGGTAAGGTGGAGTCCCTGGAAGAGAGACTACATGTTCCCCTCAGTGGAATCGTACAGGTTTTTCCAACAGCGTGAATTGAATAATAAGAAAGTGAAACCGAAGTTCACCAGGTTTAAGAGAAGTTGTAAAGGTGGAGACGGGCCCACATACCGAGATGCAGAGACAGATGATGAGTTTGGTGGAGAAGTAGACGAGTTTCCGGAAGTACATGGTGACTACGACTATAGGTTATTGGAGAGTGACGGACTGGGGATACCATTGTTTGAGTCCGTGTATCAGAAGTCCATATACTCGTTGGAGAACACGCCGTTCCTTGTCATATACAAATATATTATCCTGCCACGAGGTGAACTTGAGCCGTACAAGGAATACGATGTGATAGAAGAAAGCAAGACACATATTTTGTACAGGATACCATTCTGTACCGTGGACCGTATCAAACAGAAACGCTGCAAACACAAGTATTTGATGTATTTCAACACTATGCACCATAGTGTGGAGATTGACACCAGGTATATCCCATCTGAAACTGTCACCGCAAGCTATAAAGGTAAACTTGATGGCCGCAGGTTCAAATGGAGTCTCAAGACTGTGCCATTCTACCGTGGTAAATTGACAATTGACATAAAGGATATAGAACAGGAAGAAAACCAGAGCTCAGATGTCGATGTTGTCTCCATGGACATGCCTGTAAGTACTGGGGATAGTTACAACCAGAACGAAGAAGAGGAGGATGCGATGTTCAGTTCTCACGTAGCTAAGAGCACCTTAATTGAACCTTCTGACGATGACAAATTTGAGGGCAAGTTATGTGGGTACTACACGAAATTGTTTGAGAGTGGGTACTTCAAGAAGATCGCTCGTGAGGTCGACCTCGTCATAGGCGAATGGAACGACAAGAATTCGCTGGGAATCCAGGAAGACGTCCCCGAATACACTCAATTGTTCGCTTGTCAGACGCTGTTATTGAAATACCTACACTTCATCAAGACAGAGAACGACCAAAATAGAACAAGAGTTTGTTAATATTCTACTAAAACCCGCGAGAAATTAAATTAATTCCTATATATTTATTAATATCATGTTTGATAATATTTGGTTGTTTTGATATCATCGCTGTTTTTGTTGCTAGTGATATCGAGTTTACCCGGACGTAATGAAAAAATTTTTTTTTTCTTTTGGTTTTGCGATGAGTGAGAAAAAAATTTGACGTTTTGAGAAATTTGGAATAATTCACTAGATGAATTCCATTTAAGAGCCATTGGAAGAAGCTCTACAAACCAACCTTATAGTCTATTTTGATTTAACAAATAAGACTTTTTACTATTTTGATACAGAGACCTTTTTTGTTTGAAATTTAAAGGGCATTTACTCAGGGAATAATAAAAGAAAGAAGCAAATAAAAAAAAAAATCATTCAATATGGCTCCACCAAAGAAGACTGTTAAGATGGACTTGAACTCGTTCTTGAACGACGATACTTTCGGAAGTTCTTGGGCTGAGGATGAGGTTGATTTGAACAAGATTAACATTCCAATTGAGAACACCAGCGCCAACACTATTCCATTGGAAGAAATCGCTGCCGCCAAGAAGGCCAACGCCATGGGTGGTATGGGTGGTAGATCCAGATTGGACCCAGCTTTAGGTGGTGGTAGAAGTTTCGAAAGGGAAGAATACCCTGTGCCAAATGCTCCTCCATACAGAGCCATTATCAACAACATTCCATGGGATATCTCTCCAGAAGGTGTCCAAGCCTGGGTTGAGGATGGTTTGGGTAAGGAAGGTGCTGTTGAGGAAGTCAGTTTGCCAACTAGTGCCAAGGATCCAACTCGTTTGAAGGGTATTGCCTTTATCACCTTGAAGGAACGTGATGATTTGGTTAAGGCTTTGACTTTCAATGCCACCAAGTTGAACGAGCGTACCGTTTACGTTTCTGTTGCTGCTCCAAGAAGAGAGGGTTTCAGATCTGGTGGTGACGACTTCGACTGGGGTTCCGCCAGAGGTTCCGGTTTCCAGGCTTCTAGAGATGAACCAGATTTGGACTGGGGTTCCGCTAGAGGTTCCGGTTTCCAACCATCCAGAGAGAGAGGTCCAAGAAGAGAAGAACCAGATTTGGACTGGGGTGCCGCCAGAGGTTCCGGTTTCCAACCATCAAGAGAGAGAGGTCCAAGAAGAGAAGAACCAGATTTGGACTGGGGTTCTGCTAGAGGCTCTGGTTTCCAAGCTTCTAAGGAAAGAGGACCAAGAAGAGAAGAACCAAACCTTGATTGGAGTGCTGCCAGAGGCTCTGGTTTCCAACCAACTAAGGAGAGAGCTCCAAGAAGAGAAGAACCAGATTTGGACTGGGGTTCTGCCAGAGGTTCTGGTTTCCAAGCTTCCAGAGGGGAGCGTAAACCAAGAAAGCAAGAACCAGAATTGGACTGGGGTGCTGCCAGAGGTACTCAATTCAAGCAAGGTGCCCAAGCTGGTGCTAAGAAGGGTACTCAAGCCGCTCCATCCAAGCCAACTGAAGAACAACCTAAGATTCAAAAGTCTGCTTTCGATGTTTTACGTGCTGAAGATGACGATGAAGATGACTCTGAAGCTACTGCTGAAATTTCTACTGAAAAGAAGGTTGATGACTTGACTAAGGCCACTGGTCAACTAAATGTTAACGAAGACGACGGCGAATGGGAGGTTGTCGGTAAGAAATAATTCTAATATAATAGAATTATATCTTTTTTTTTCTCCCAAACAATCTCTGATAAACAGAACAATACAATATATTCTCTTGTTATTGTTATCTTTAATTTTTGTAATACATTTTCTTTTTGCACCTGCTAACACAACAGTATTTTTTTCGACGTTTTCCAAGGGACTTACAAAGCTATACCATTTCAATACAATGATAATCTCAGATGTTCTGCATTATACCATTTTTTTAATATTTTATTTGTTTCGTTATAAGAAGCTGTATCAAAGGCTAATACCTCGATGGTAGCCATTAAATTTGTTAATATGTTGAATTTGTTGACATACTTTGAATAATGAAATTTCCTTCCGAACTAAATTGAGTTCAAATTTGTTGGATTGTAATAAACAAAAAAAAGCAAGCGACTATAGAAAATAAAATAATAACCAAGAAGTGAATGTAAATGCAAGAACATATGACATCAACTAGAAATCATAAATTCAAAGAGCTATTACCAAAAAAAAATCAAAAAGAAAAAAAAAAGAACAAAAAAAATTCTAAAATCAAGGATGGAGTTTACTAATAACAAGGGGACATACTTTTTATATTTTTATTAATTTTTATGTATCATTTTATATATATTTTTAATTGTAGAATAGGAATCCAATATTATAAAAGCTATCAAATATTAAAATATCAAATATTTTGCTTGGAGGGTAAAAAAATTTAAGATGTTTATATTTTTTTTTTTGGCCCGATGAGCCAAAAATCCGAAAGATAAACAATTGTGCACCATTATGTAAGAAGATTTATTACTTTCTGGGTGTTATCTCTGCTCACTTAAGCTCTTTATCCATCATAACTTCAATAAAATTTTGATTCTTATTGGGTAACATCTAATAACTCTATTTGGATTATTGGAAATTTTGGATAATGGTTACAGATCAACAAGATAATGAAACTGTGAAAGCTGAAGTCAAAACTGTTAAGTTGATTCCTATTAAGGATGGAGAGGATCTAGAGGATGACCTGATAGAATTAGGAAGAGTGTTAAAGAAGAGAAAGGTTGTAACACCACAAGTTAGTGATGATGTTACTGCCGATAGAGATTTTGTAGAATTAAAGAAGTACCTTTTAAAACAGCTACAATTTACTCTACCTGTTGAATCTAATCTTGTTCTTCCTTACTTACTGGAAACTGAGCAAGAAATCGATAGAATATCAAAGCAGGCTGTAGTACAGAAGGAAAGTCACTCGGCGATTATTGTGGGACAAAGAGAGGGGTTTAAAACATATCTGTTAGAGCATGTGATTTCCAAAATTTCTAGAGATTTCAAAGACCAATTTATCACTATTCGTCTAAATGGTCTAATACATACAGAACTTACGGCAATTAATAGTATAGCAATCCAATTGGAGCAGCAATTGAACAGTTTACAGGAAAATAATGATCAGAAGGAGAGGTTAGACTTGGAAAATTCGATAGTGGAAGATATCAGTAATGGTTCTTTAACGGAAGTTTTTGAAAAGATTTTACATCTTTTGGATGTTGCCTCAAATAGTAATGAAATGGATGGTGGATCTAGTAAAGCTGGAGATTCCAAAGTAACAGTGTTATTCATATTTGATGAAATTGACTCGTTTGCTGGGCCTGTTCGACAGACACTATTATATAACTTATTTGATATGGTAGAACATGCTAGAGTTCCTGTTTGTATTTTTGGTTGCACTACGAAGTTAAATATCCTAGAGTTCCTTGAGAAAAGAGTGAGAAGTCGATTTTCACAAAGAATCATCTATATGCCTCAGATTGCCTCTAGGGAGGAGTTTATTGAAAATGCCAAACAGCTATTGCTAGTACCCAATGATAAGTTAAAATATGCCAACCAATGGAATGAAAACGTTGAAGCTCTAATAAAGAACCAAGATTCTGAATTGTTGAAAATTATTGCATCGAATGACGAAAATTTCAGGTCTATCCCTATACTTAGAAATTCGTTGATTCCGATTATTGCTGGTTCTAAGAGTATTGAGGATCTTAAAGACTCTTTAACAAGTTGCAAGGAGGCATACATATATAACAAATACCAGCTAGAGAGTAGTCTAAACAAACGGGTTCTCTCACTATCTGATCTAGAGCTTGCCATACTGATATCATCGTGTAGGGTAGCCTTGAAAACTAGAGATGAGACATGCAACTTCAACTTGACTTATGCAGAATACGAATCTATAGTGAAAACTTTGAATGCTAAGATCCCAACTATGACACCATCTCCATCTAAAGCGAAACAGAACACCGTCACGTTTGATTCTGCTATTAAGTTATGGCCAAAGAAAGATATTAAAAATGTATGGGAATCCTTACTTTCATTGGGGTTCCTTGCCGAAAAGGCAGATGTCGGTCTTAGAGATTCAGCTATGGCCGTATTCTACGCTAGCAACTATCAATTACAAGGTAATACTCTTCCTTATGACTTGAGGGTATATCAAATACAACTAACTTTACATGAACTACGAAGGACAATTCCAAGAACCTCTATGTATTTCCAATGGACGCAGCTATGATGGTTGAAATTTTTAAGTAGGCATTCTTCTTCCTTTTTTCTTCTGGTTTTTTTTTTATTTTTTTAACGAAATAACAAACATTAAAGAAAGAAAGAAAGAAACTTTGATATTGTAATATTAGAATCACGACAATAGATTTCAAGTAAGTAGCAGTCCAGAGAATTGTGAAACCAAATATTATGCATATGGTATAACATCACTTTAGACGTTACTGGAATAATTTTTTTTTTTCATTTCTTACCGTGCAGCTGGCATCGAAGACCTGCAATTATTATTCGTTACATTCAATTACAAAAATTCATGGCTTGTAGTTGGCAATATATCAATCTTTCATATATCAGAAAAGGCCAAGCATTTTATACATTAGTGAACTCCTTGCTTTACGAATTCTATTATTGCATTTCAAGGGAGGTATTGGAAAAAATATTTTTTTCTCACTGGTGCTTCAAAATTAGTTATCATTGAAAGTTGGTTATAAGGCCAATAATTGACAACTTTTCAAGGATTTTTTCTAAAATCAAATTTGTTCTTATTATATTACCAGCGAATATTTCAATTTTAGTGAAAATAGTAATTATGTCACAAGAACCTTATACACTGCCAAAGAGGTCAGAATCCAAGTACAGAATTGGTAAAGTGAAGTCCCTACCAACTGTACAGGTAGACGAAAGTACAGGAGAAACATATATAGAGTTGAGAGCAAGACCTGAGGAAAAAATATATGGTTGTACAAAGTTTCAAGGGCATTATAAAGAGGAAGAAAAACTTGGACAAGGTACTTTTGGTGAAGTTTATAAAGGTATACATTTAGAGACTCAACGTAAAGTGGCAATGAAGAGAATTATAGTTGCTCAAGAAAAAGATTTGTTTCCTATTACAGCTCAAAGAGAGATTACAATTTTGAAAAGGTTGAATCATAAAAATATTATAAAACTGTTAGAAATGGTATATGATTATCCACCTGAATCTACTAATAAAGATCATTCCCAAATAACTGTAACAAGAAATAATGGATCACAACCCTCTCTTAACAAGTACTTCTATATGATTCTTCCTTATATGGTTGCTGATTTATCTGGTGTACTCCATAATCCTAGAATTACATTACAAATGCCTGATATCAAGAACATGATGAAACAGATTTTGGAAGGTGTTAACTTTATTCACTGCTCTAAGTTTATGCATAGGGATATTAAGACAGCAAATCTTCTGATCGATCATATGGGAATTATCAAACTGGCTGATTTCGGACTTGCAAGACAATATTACGGTTGTCCGCCTAATCTGAAATTTCCTGGAGGAGCAGGAACAGGTGCAAAGTATACGTCAGTTGTTGTTACGAGGTGGTATAGAGCTCCAGAGCTGGTTCTTGGTGATAAATACTACACCACTGCTGTCGACATTTGGGGTGTGGGTTGCGTTTTTGCTGAATTTTTTGAAAAGAAACCCATATTACAAGGTAAAACTGATATAGATCAAGGCCATGTTATTTTCAAATTGATGGGTACTCCTGATGAAGAACAATGGAAGCTGGCGAGATACTTGCCTGGAGCAGAGCTAACGAAGACAGATTATAAACCAACAATTGATGAGAGATTTGGCAAATACTTAACCCCCACCGGATTAAATTTCCTGAAAGGGCTTTTAGCTCTGGACCCGTATAAACGTTTCACAGCCGTATCAGCCTTAAATCATCCTTTCTTTAAGGAAGAGCCATTACCAACGGAGAAGCTAGTATTACCATGCGAAGAAAGTCATGAAGCTGATATTAAGAGATACAAAGAAGAGATGCACCAGGCGATGTCACAAAAGGCGCCAACAGCTCCTCAAGGTCATGTAAATGAAGATGAAGCATCGCCGGCAAAATTTGATAACAAGAAGAGAGATATTTCTGGAATGGATGCAAAGACTCAAAATGATTTAATGAGTAATAATAAAAGACAAAAAATAAGGGATAGAGTGAATAACAATACTAATATTAATAAAACTAGTCGATATAACCCAACATCACATTTGCCTACCGGACCTAAAACGGGTAGCAGATATAACGACCAAAGGCAAGGCAATTTGAAAAGAAATCGCCTTGTAATTTCGACAAACTCTGATCTCAATAGGAATTTATCTAGTCATCAGCAACCATTTCCCCATCAAGGCAATGATAGCCGTATAGGTAGAGACTTTGAAAGACAGACAAGTCGCTATAATAATCAGCGAAACGAACTTCAAAGTAGCGAGAAAATTGAAGAGGACAAGGTTACTAAAACTACGTTAAATCGTTACAGAAACAAAACTCATCATAATAATGACTGGAATCAAAGATCTAGACTTCAAGGACATGGCAGTCTACCCAACAAGCCTGTAACCCAGCTGAATAGTAAAGATGCTACTAATGGTAATTATAGAAATAATGACTGGAACCAAAACAACAACAAAGATAAACCTATCGATAGAGGAAGTGTTATCAAAACTGATACTAAGAATAATTCAGAGTTAGACTCCTCAAATAAGCAGGGAAACTCCAAAGATATTGCCGATCTTTATTGACAATATTTTATACCGGTAAGCATACACGCATATATAACAATAAAAACAATATGTATCTAATGGAATAAATATGGTTTTGATCCGCAACTTTAATCTTTCTATATGGGGGGGAGTTGTCTGGGAAGATAGATAATGATGAAAAAAATTGTTTCTTTATTAAGAGTGTTGACGTGTTAACGTTCAGAAAATAACTAAAATGCGAAAAATATATTTAATTACATTAATTTTGAAGTATACATTGAGATGAAAGTTACATGGCATAAAATTTGTATTAGCATGAAACTTGAGTTTTGTTTGATGAATTAAAGAATAGGAAGGTTGATTAGACAACTGGTTCCAAGGTGGTACCCTTCTTGATGGTAGCCCAACCAATTAGACGCCAGTGCTTGTCGATACGTCTGGACAAGGCAATCTTTTCGTTAACTTCTGTACAAGCTGGGGAAGTCAATTGTAATCTAGCCATATCAGCCTTGACAGCAACAACACGGGCACCAGTGGCGGTAGAACCAATGTTAACCATAAGAACTTCATTAGCGACCAGCTTTCTAACCTTAGCTTGCTTTTCTGTCTTGACACCCAATAGACGACGTAGCAGGAAGTAGTTGATTTCGATATCTGTGTAAATATTTGGTAGGTGACCCTTAGCACCAACGACTTGACCGACAAGACGATCAGCTCTACATAAAGTTGGATCAACCTTTGTACCAACACCAATCAAACCACCTGGAACAGCGAATTTCAAGTCATTTTGTTCAGCAAATAGGGAGACAATGTTAGAGAAAATTGGCTTACATTGAATCTTACCCTTGTCATCCTTAGTAACAATACCTGGTCTGATTTCGATTTCGTCGCCTAGCTTGAAGACACCATTTAGGATAGAACCACCGGCAACACCACCCTTTAGATCATCGATTTCAGCACCAGGCTTGTTAACATCGAAAGAACGAATAACAATCAGACGTGGGGAAACCATGAAATCTCTTGGTGGGACTGGAATAGTCTTGACGATAAACTCATTAACCGCATCGATGTTGTACTTCAATTGTGCGGAGATTGGAACAATTGGAGCACCGTCAGCAATAGTACCCCTGATAAACTTCAGAATGGATTGTTCGTGTTCCAAAGCACTTTCTT
The DNA here is from genome assembly GCA_030556385.1 of Nakaseomyces kungkrabaensis. Lineage (NCBI taxonomy): Eukaryota > Fungi > Ascomycota > Saccharomycetes > Saccharomycetales > Saccharomycetaceae > Nakaseomyces > Nakaseomyces kungkrabaensis. The sequence goes on along the minus strand of JAKTPY010000041.1, from coordinate 62,598 downwards.
CACGCATCAAATCGACTTTATTTTGCAGGATAATGACATGCTTCAACTTCATAATTTCAATAGCAGCCAAATGCTCAGAAGTCTGTGGTTGAGGACATGATTCGTTACCAGCAATCAATAGAAGGGCAGCATCCATAACAGCAGCACCAGACAACATAGTACTCATTAAGATATCGTGACCAGGACAATCAACGAAAGATACGTGACGGACCAACTTGTAACGACCTGGACAACCTGGTCTTTGACACTTTGGTGATATTTCCTTGTCAGACTTGAAAGATCTGTAACAGTCTGGTTCTGGACAGGTTGGCTCTTGACATTTGTAGATCTTAGCATTGGCATAACCCAACTTGATAGTAATGTTACGTTCCAATTCGTCCTTGAAACGAACGGTTTGAACACCAGAAATAGCTCTGACAACAGTGGACTTACCGTGGGCGACATGACCAATAGTACCAATGTTAATTGTAGCTTGTCTGTTGATAATTTCAGCAGAAAGTGGGTTCAACTGAGTGAAATCTGGGTTTTCTGGTTGCTCTGGCAAACCACCACCTTCTTCGAATTCACGCTTTCTCTTTTCTTCTTCAGATTCGCCATCTTCCAAACCAGTGAAAGCAACTTTCTTCTTTGGCTTCTCTTCAATAACCTCTTCTTCTTGTTCTTCTTCTTCGTAGTGGTTATCTTCCTCGACAGGTGGAAGGTCACCGTTAATAATAATAGTTGGCTCTTGCTCTTGTAGGTCAGACATTCTTACTTTCTTATTATTCCTTGTTATAGGGCTTTAGAATAAATAGTAAATGCCAAAAGTTAAATGGTAACTCTTTCAAATTAATACAGACTTTCAAATCTTGGAATAATTCTGGTGTGTATGTGTGAAAGCACTAGTGCACGACAAGTTTCGCAATTGCTTATTCCACTCATCGGCCGCCTAACGAAAGAAATCAAAAACTTTGAAAAAAAAAAAAAAAAAAAATTAAAAATTTTCAGTGATTTTTAACGAAAGAAGTCTTTTTTATTCCGTGAACTATTACTTAATTGTAAAATGTATAATAATATTTGTCACAAATATTACTATAAGCCAACAACAACTGATTTATTAATTTAATTTTAGCTTATTTTATAAATAACATAAATATTGTCATTAGTATATGCAACAGATATATACATAAGAATATAAATAAGTAAGTTTTTCCTAGCTTAACAGGAATGATAAATTATGGTAAAAAGCTATTTGTACTGGACTGGTTTCGAAAAAATAATATAGCTTGTGAACAATTCAATGGCGGCATTTTTGTATTGTTGATTTTTATTATTGGAGTAAACTAGTCAAAGGTCACAATTTTACGACCGACACGAGATCTGTCGAAGTCAATATCGAACTTAGAATCAATAACATTACGTTTCTTAGCTTCACTACCTGATATCATAAGCTCATCTTCATCAGCATCGTCATTAAGAATTTTAGGTTGAAATTGAAGAATTTGGTGACCGGTGTTTAGTTTCTCAGATTCGGTAGGAACTGATAATGCTAAGCTGGAGTGAGTTGAGATCAATGGATTCACTGGAGTCATTTCTGCAAATTTTGCAGATAAATTCTTCACGGATGGAGATTTCGAAACGCTACGACTGTCAACGTGCGCATCTAGATCAAATAAACCATAAGCACTATTCATATTAACACTAGATGATGAGCGATTCTTGGCGTTCATGGCGTTATCCATTTCATACAATCTGTCAACTAACGGACTGATCTTTACACCCGTTTTAGTTTGAGAAGTAGCTCTTGCTAGTTTCCAGTAATTACGGATTTCATTTAGTACCCAATTTAACATAAATAATAATCTGCTTCCTTGTCTAAATTGAGAAGTAACAGTCAAATCACATTGATCATCCTTGATGATGTAACCAATACCAAACCCATGTGGAACAGCAGGTGTGATACCGAATGTTGTGGTGGCCGAATTACCACAATTGGCAATTATCAATTCTGGTTGGGAGAATGGTGCAATCGCTTCGTTATCAAACACAGCTGCAGCTGTTTCTTTATCCGTTTCGGATAGATTAATACCGAACATATTATGGAACTTGTAGATATATCTTAATGCACCAAAATGTTTTTCAAATCCTTTACCTTGTTTCGCCAATCTAACTGTCTCAGTGTGTTTCTGACAAGTCTGAATGAACTTATCTAACTTTCCCACACCGTCCATCGAAGTGGATATAAACAATTGGCAAAGTTCCAAAAGTTCTTTATTCTGAATGTTGATGAAAGAAGATCTTGAGTTCTTGAAGCTTCTGGTTGATATTGGTTCAAATCCATAAACCATTTTACCATATAAGGCATAGAAAGCAACTTGTAAAGCAACTTGGACCATTGAATCTGGGTTAATACCCAATCTTTGAGCAGAGCGCCTACCCAATGGTACAGAAGATCTAACGATGTTGTGCTTTGAGATCAGATCAGCCAGTTTAGTTTCAGATAAATGAACATGGGTATTCAAAATATTACTGAATGACCAGTCAATCTTATTTACAAGCAATTCTGGACTAATTTCACCAGATTTGATATCACCAGCAGTCTTAGCTATTTCCTTATCACAAACAGCATCCACAACAGATGGCCATAGTGAGAATCTTGGGTCACCAGCATTAACAGCTCTAGCTAATCTCAAGATAGACTCGGTATAAGATTCAGAAGTGAATCTTAAAACAACAGAACCATCACAAGTGAAAGAATCCCAAATAACTGCAGCCTTGACATCCTTCGTGACAATTAATTGTAACTTGTCATACCATCTAGATACACAAGAACCAACTTGATGACCACCGTTGTCAATTATGCTCGTACCATAGAACAACCTCTTACAAGTCTCTGACGTAGACTGTACAGACCCCGGCTTCAGTTCAGCATTATCGTCTTCAATGGTATTAGCATTACCAGTGGATTCGTCAAGAACTAAAACAAACAAGGCTGAGTCAATTAGGTGTAACTCGTTTGGATATCTCTTTTGTAATCTCTTTCTAGCGTATTTCCAATTCTTGAAAGAGTGAGAAGTCAAACTACCTAAAGCAGTAGATTTCTTAAAGGAATAAGATGTTTCAGAGTCATTCAAAATATAGTCAAAGACGGAAGTCAATTGGTTACTGTTGTACAAAATTCTATTTTCTTCATCCAATACATCTACAGTATAGTATTGGCCTTTTGAGATAACAAGGATATGTCTTGAATCATGATGTCTCTTCACTGTGATACCGTGGCGCTTAAAAAATTCTTTACCTGCATCATCATTACCAGCAGAATCAGGTCTTTCATTGTCGCTAATATTATTATTATGTTCAATTCTCTTTTTCTTGGAACCCATAATCTTCTTTTGAGTTTCTTCTATTAGTTTCTTAGGTTCAGGACCTTCATCCTCTTCTTCCTCTTCTTTTATAGCACTAAACTTCTCACCACCACTATTAGCTCTCTCTCTTGCTAATTCTTTTTCTTCATGTTCATTTTCAAAGTCATAGTCATCATCGAATTCATCACTAGTCTCCTCACCATCAAGATCGGATGCTGTATAGGGTTTGTCCAAATCAAAGTTCTCGACTTCACCTTCTTCAAAGATCGGACACCGTGTAGTACCAAACAGATTCAGATATGGCTCCATAGACAGATATTTCCCTGTCTTAGTATTCACGTCAGCGGGCAGCTTATTGTTTTTCAACGCAGATATGAATCTTAGCGCTGAATGTACAAGCACTGCAGATCTTTCTGCTTGCGTGATTTCCACTACAGCATCATCAGCAATTATCAAAAATGGGTTTCTTGGCAAGACATCATCGGCAACTTCTTTAGAAGATGTCTGATTATTGATATCCAAATGCAATTTGTCCAAATAACAACTGTTCTGAGAGTCAAATTCTTTTAACTTGTCCTGCAATTTCTTGGCCACATCACTTTCAGCAAACTCATTTAGGGTAGTCGAAAGCGACTCAATCTGCTCGGGATCTAAGGGATGCTGATAGTACCCATCAGCATAGTACAGCGGCTCAAGACTGGATTTCAACTGCTCAAATGTACTCCGCAACTCCGGTAAAGGCAGTTTTGGTAACGAATCCTCATGCGAAAATGTCCCTTCCTCGTCTTCTCTAGGTGGCATTATTATTTGTTTGTTGTATGTTGTATATTGTTTTAAACCCTTCATTTTTTGACAAGAACAGAAAATCTTGTCTATACAAAAATTAAAGGTCCCCTTTTTATAGTCCAGATCTAAACAGTGAGGGGTTCATCCGTGATGGTTTGATTGAATGGGGGGGTCATGACCCTACCAGTAACCCATCCCCCCCCCCACTCCATTCTCTGATGTGACAGCATTTTATCACAGAAATACCCGTACAACTGAGTAAAAAAAACACTCCGATCACAGAAAAAAGAAGAAGAGAGCGAGAGTCACACGCCATCTTGCGATCTCCGAGACAATTTTTTCTTTTCTCGGTAGTCATCACAGCCCGGGTAAAAAAACATTTTTTTGATCATCGTCCCTTCTCACCTCCTGATTCTCTGCATTTATCCGAGATCATCATAATATCTGGTGCAGTATAAAATGTGTATATATTCAGTTGTTGTTGTTTTTTTATTTTAATGATGTGGGTACTGAAAAGAACACCACATGTCCTCCTTGGATTCCATTCGTCCGGTGTGAGAAATTGAGCTAGGGATAGAGAGGGAAGAATCATTATATCATTATTAACGTTCAAACAAGTTTCGTAGTTATTGACACACTGAAATATGACGTAATGTCATGTGAATCATACGTATATGGTTTAACAAAGTGTTTAATATAACTTTAGCTTTGCAGGGTTTAAATTATCTGCTCAGATCAATATACATGTGATTACTTACTTCTTACCTAGTTCACCTGCTACTCTTGCGGCTTCCTCAACACCTCTAATGATGCCTGATTTGACACCCTTGTCTTCCATGACACATAGACCTGCAATGGTAGTACCACCTGGAGTACAGACTTGATGTTTTAAAACACTTGGGTGCACGCCAGACTCTTCAACCATCTTTGCAGTACCTTCCAGGACCTTGATGGCACATTCAGTGCTTTCTTTCAGTGGGATACCCATCTTGATACCACTCTCCATTAGAGATTCCAACACTAACAACACGAATGCTGGACCAGAACCTACTAGGGCAGTTGCAGCATCCATGTTCTTCTCTGGTAGCTCGACATATTTACCAACATGACCGATTAGTTGACTGACCAAAGTTTTTTGATCCTCAGTAACTTCTGGTGAGTGAGAGACCACAGCACAACCGTAACCGTACTTGGCTGGTGTGTTAGTCATCACTCTAGAGACGTTAGGTGTATAAGTTTGTAGTTGGCCAATGGTCCAACCAGCAGCCAAAGAGATGATCAATTTGCCCTTAATGACATCCTTGACACCATCTAGAACTTGTTCAGCCAAGAATGGCTTGGTACCCAGAATAATAACATCAGATTGCTTAACAGCATCGACATTCTTACCATAGGTAGAATCAACTTCAATGCCGTTTGGAGAAGCATCGAAGCCGTTGACTAAATCGGTGACTTGTTGAGCACTGGCATCGTCGTGGTTGCATGTAATGATCTTGCTTGGGTACAATTGCTTAGTCTTTTCGTCTTCAGCCTTGGAAGCCTTGTAGATAGCTGATAGAACAGCCTGGCCCATAACACCACATCCTAGAATTGTTAAAGTATAAGTCATTGTTGTAAGTTGCCTAATGTATTTGTTTTTTCTATGTATAGTAAGATATAGTGGAAGAAGAGTGTAATCAATTCAATCTACATTGACTATCTTTCGAAGTGATTTTTTTACTTCGAAGTTTTTCCAATTCGATAAAGTATCTCTTCCCCTTGAACAAAAGCAGGTTCCTAATAACGTATTTTAAGAATGAGCTATTCACACTGTTGACGAAAATATCCTGGAAGCATTTGTTTTAACAAATTTGAACAGTTTATGTTGAAATGATTCTAAAATCCTACATAATATATTAATTATCTGTAGTTACATATGTTGAGATCAGGAAGTGTAGAAACTCTTCGACTTCCTTAAATTCAGTAGATGACGTGTTGAAGTTGACATTCTTCTCTTCGTTATTGTAAATTATAGAAACATGTGCGTTACAGTAATTTGGAGAAGATAAAATTAGTTGCAATGTTCCATTATTCTTTAAGTCTATCTCAAGTTTCTTTTTCCCAACATTCAACAAGTGATCAAATGCTTTTATATCTTTATTCAATTTCATGATATGAGCATCTTGAACCAATGGAAGAGCTGATTCATTACTGATACTAGATTCCTGTATATCAGTTTCAATGATTTCAGTATCCTTGACTACATCTAACACACAGTCCTTTATTATCTTTTTCAGTAACAGTTTGTGATTGGAGTGTCTCATTTTTCCTAGAATTGGTCTGATTAGTAAGATATCCTTCTCAGTAGAAATGGTATTTTTTCGACCGCCTGCACTTAGTTTTTGTCTTAAATTCTTTTTATAAACTACGAGTAACAGCATTCTTAAAGTTATTAAAATGAGATCAGCCCTTTTATCATTTGCCCTTGGAGCATCCTGCTTGTGGTTAACAACAGAATCATCATCTAAGCTTAGATACTCTATTTCAAACTTCTCGTTCGGAAGTTCAATAACAATTTTATGTTCATTTTCAACTGTTACACCATAGGATATCAGGTATGCACATTCTTTTTTCAACTGATGCATTAGTTCTTGTTCAAAAATAAAGAACTTTAGTTTGGAGATCTGTAGCCTTATATCTTCATTTTTCAAATCATTTTCATTGTCATGGTTGATAAATAATTTATCGAGACTACTTTCACCACTTAAAATGTAATCACCTTCTGATTCCAATTTAGTAAATAAACGTATTCTAATGAACTTTTCCTTATTTCTGAAGTTCCCAGGTGCTCGTGTTGCTGTGAATGGGACTAATTCTAGTTGGTCTGAATCTGTATTTGCTCTGAGAATTGCCGTTCCACTATCGTGTCTATAAGTAGAGCCAGAATCCTCGTAACCATATTTTAAACCAAGAGACCTTTTATTAGTTTGTCTGTCCCTTAGCTTGAATATAACGTCCTTATTGCTAATACTGTTAGATATTTTGCGCCAAAAATCATGCTCTTTTTTAACTGAATTAGATATCTCCAAGTAATTTTCTTTCAAAAGAGTTCTAGATTGGTTTAAAGCACGTAATTTCCAACCTCTATTTGTTACTTTTAGAAGCAATTTATCATGTAGCGATTGTTCAAGGTGACGAACTTTATCACTATTCAAAGAACCTGGACTCACAGTCTTCTTTAAAAATGGTGACATAGAAGATACTGCGGTCGATTCACGTACAGGAGATAACAACAAACTAACAAACTCCATAGCTAAGGATGATTCATTCATTGCCAAGTTGATGTGTTCTAACATATCTTTTCTCATTTTAGTAAATTGTTCTTGGGTCATTTGGACTTCCTTAGATTCTCTGTCCATAGAATCAATATCTGTGGATTGTTTATTATTATCGGTAGCTTCTAGAGATTTTTCGTCTTCATTAAATCCATTTAAGTTTGAATCATTTCTAATAGTACTCTTATCATCATCATCAATATCCATTTTTTCGCTCTTGTCTTCCTCATCTTTGATTTCTAATTGATTGTCTTCAATTCCTTTTTCATTCATAATTTCGTCTTGTAGTAACTGCTCAGTAATATCAGCAAATTTGACACCAGGTCCTCTTTGTTGTGTAATTAATGGAATTAATTGATTCAATTTCATTTGCCCATACTTTTCATATGGATTTCCAATCAATGACTTCTGAACTGGCTGTTCCTCTACAGCTTTTTCTTCTGGTTTCACTACTGTTCCCTCATCATTGTTTTCCTTGTTCGAATTCTCCGTAGCAGAAACAGATGTTATATTTGGTGATGTTGAGGAAGGATGAATCGGCAGTGCTATAAGATTTGGATCAAGAGCTAGGCTGATACCCAGCTGTTCAGAATTATCCTGAGTCATTGGTATTATATTGTATTATTGTTTTTAGTTTTCACTGTTGATATCCTATAGTTCTATGATTGACAGTGGACCGAATTCTTTCTTTGTTTTCGGTTGTTGTTTAGTATTAAATATATGTAGGGCGGTGTAGCTGACAGTAAAATGTATTCAAAGAAAAAGATCAAATGATATAGTATACAATAATGTAACCTGTTTAAAGCTTTGTTCCTGTTGTAGAGAAACCCTTCGAAATTACACTTTTTGTTATGAGTTTACGGATTTTTTCAACCAACCTTTTTTTTTTTCACTCACTGTTTGAATTTTTCCTAACCTTGTACTAGGTTCCGCTTTAAATAACCAGAACGACACAGGCGACGTAGTATATAATATATACATATTTATATTTCCGATGTAAATATAGCATTATATATCGGGGGGGGTTAATTTGTTGATACAGATTATACATATGACTACTAACAAATAAAAAAGGAAAAATTGCTGAGCTGTATATATTATTATACTATGAGAATTTATACTTCTTACAAAAATCCTAGGTCATCGATATCGGAAAAATCAGAAAGATCATCTAACAATTCACCTTCCATGAATTCATCATCGTCGTTGTTCTTTCTAGAGCCCTTTTTCTTGTCTTCTGGATATCTCATCGCTACCACACTTTCATCATGCAATTTGTTGACAAATCTAATTCTTTCATCAAATACATTCTGAGGATCCTTGGTGTCGTACGTGTTATTAACTTCAGAAGTTTCTATGTATCCTTGCTCATGGTTTACCTTGGCTTCAATGACACCATCTCTGATAGCTCTAGATACCATGTATTCAGCAGTTTGTTCAGATTCCAAGTGCAGTTTCAAACAGATATCCTTCAATGAGATTTTCTTGTAAGTCAAAGAAATGATTCTAATACCAGTCTTAATGACATTAGACCTCAACCTCACACAGATTTGATAGTTGTCATCATTTATTAGCTGTTGCTTGTATTTGCTGATGGTAGAGGTAAACTTCTTCAAATCACCCAATTTGACGGCCTTAGATATGTGGTAATATGGAATTAAAGAATGTTCCATACCTTCTTGATGGAAAAAGGAAAGTTCAGGGATATCACCCATGAGAAGTTGGATGACACATGAAAGCTTGTTGGCTTGTTGCAAAAAGCCTAGACTGTTCTTGGTATGTGGAGCCTTTCTAATGGCAGCAATGATATACTCATTGGCAGTCGAGTAGTCTAATTGAATAGCATTGATTTTAGACAAATAGAAGAAGAATCTAGCTTCCAATGGACTAGAAACATCCGGAGTTAGAGGGTCGACCTTATTTACAAAATCGGAAGCAGCTTCAACATCACCAGAAGCCAAAAAATTTCTTAGGATCAAACTGATTAGCATTGCTCTTGTCTCATTATCGTGCTTCAAAGAAGCGGTTTTCAAGAACTTGGTCATCTCATTACGCAGAAGAGCGTTGTCCTGTCTCTTTTCTAAACGTTCACGGGCCATTACAATGTAAAACCATAACTTGGCGTTAATTAGATCCAAAGATCTGTGATTATAAAATGCTAACAGTCTTGGAACAACGATTTTTGTGTTGAAGTCGTTCAATTCCTGAATCTTTCCAGAATCTAGTAGGTATAGTTGAACCAATAGATGTACAAAGGAATTGATCTCAGCAGATACAGCCAGAGATTTTCCATCTGGAGTAATCTCATAGAATGTAGCTGGATACTTCGCTCTAATTTCTTCCTCATCTGTAACTTTAGTTTTATGTTTATCATTAATGTATTTCAATAGATTTTGCTTATACTCGGATGAGTCTGGGTACAGAACTGTCACCAGGACAGCCAAAGTCTCTTGTTTCAAATGGTTCTTTCTAATATTGCTAACTTCTTTCAAGGCTCTCCAGACATATCGTGGATCTAATGTAGCAGTTGTCTTCGCAATTACCTTCAAAGTCTCCACGATCTCTTCCATAGTCTTCTCCTCGGCATATTTAACTTCACCTTTAACGTCCTCGACATTGTGAGTTTCACTAGGAGTATCAACCTCCATCATATCCGTAGTCATTGTTGTTAACTCTGCTAGTTTCTTTTTTTATATATTAATATCTCCTTGATGCCTCGTTCCCTTAAAGTTTCTCCACAAAAAAGCAACAAATCTTTGGTAGAATAGAGACAGAATTCCTAATAGACAGAGTTCAAATATAATAATAGGTTATCTCTGAATCGAAAGAAAAAAAAAATGAATGAAGCAATTGTGTTTTATGAAAGAGTTCAACTCAATTGCAATAACACCTTGTAAGTGTACTAAAAAAAATTACAATAATTATTGAAAGTTGCCTCCCTTCACAACCGGTTTTTTTTTTCGCCCACAAGCGGTGGCAAACCCCTGCTCAACTATATCGTTTTTAGTGATATATTTACATATGAACAATAAGTAACCATGCTGGGGGTATTACCAAGTGGGAAGTGTCATATTGGATACAAGAATAATTTGGCAACCTTCTCCTGATTTTCATTTTATCGAGTAGGGTCATTAAAAATACAGATGTAATGCAAATGATAATGATAATGAAGGTGTTTATATTAAATTAAATTCTTATTGCATATAAAATTATTTAGCGAATGTGTGTGCGATATATGATTGAAAATATAAGGGATTGACTAGAAAAAGATGTTCCTTTTAAGCCTTCTTCTTCTCGTTAACAAAGCTGATAGCAGTCAATCTTTCTGCTAGAGTTGGGTGAGAGTAGTGGTAACTTGAATACAATGGGTCTACATCCATAGTAGACAAGTTCTTGACTTGTAGGTTGATCAAGGCTCTACCTAGATCTTGAGTGTAGCCTAGAGCCTTAGCGTATGCATCAGCTTGGTACTCGTGGGTTCTGGAAACTAAACTCATGACGAATTGCATTATACATTCGGATGGTGCTAAAAGATCGTTGAACAACATGAAACCGATAATAATTGGGAAATCTGGGGTGAAAACTGTGGTTGGAGTAGCAACAATGTTTAGAGCGTCACTCAACCCGACGTTGAAACCAAAAGTTCTGTAGAAAGAAACGTTACGGTAGACACTGGTGAAAAGAGAGAAGATGGCGAAGATATGGACTTGGCTAATCAAAAGCATGTTGACAATGTGGTTCTTCTTCCAGTGACCAATTTCATGAGCTAACACAGCAGTGATCTCTTCGACAGAACTTTCATTGACTAATGTATCAAACAAAACAATTCTCTTGTTCGTGAATGGCAACCCGGTGAAGTAAGCGTTAGAGTGAGAGGATCTCTTGGAACCATCGACAACAAAGATCTTATCCAATGGGAAACCGATCTTCTTGGCCAAGTTTTCAATTGAGGTCTTCAATTCGCCATCATCCAATGGAGTGAAGGTGTTAAACAATGGCATGATGAAAACGGGGATAATTGTGATGGCCAAGATTTGGACGACAAAGACAAATAGACAGATATACCATAGGAAATTGGTCTGGAACTTCTCAAAGATTTTCAAGAATCCGAACAAGATAGGGATACCAAACACAGCACTCAATACTGTACTCTTGATCATATCAGTAATCCACAACTTGATAGTTAGTTTGTTAAATCCGAACTTTTCCTCTAGAACAAAATGTCTGTAGTAAGAGATTGGAAGTCCAATGATGGTAGACAAGTTAGATAATACTGCTAGAAACCATAGACTTTGTGCGATTGTAGAGACAGCCTGGTATTGAGGAGGAAGAATACGATTACTCAACTTAATACCGATGTGCCATAACCTAGGTAGGATATCATACTTGATGAAAGCCAAGTTCTGGGCCAAGTTGAACAAATCCGTAAAGATAGAAAATTTAGCCTTGGCCTTAGAATACGCCTGGGATTTTTCAAAGGTCTCTTTGTCGATTTCATTTTCTAGAACTGGAGGCAACTTGTTTCTCTTCAAAACCTTATACTGTCTGTATGTTAAATAACTCTCGAATGCGAATTGACCAACAATAAACCCAGTAATAATACCTTTCCATGGGATATTTGGATTATCTACCACATTTTGTAAATATTCAAAGACAGTCATAATATCAATTGTCTTCGTAACCTTTTGTTTTTTTTCTCCTAAGTGTTAAAACTTATTTGATAATGATAGAAATAAAATGCAAAGTTCGTTTTATGAAATTCAAGAAAAAAGCCTTTATTTCCAAGATTCTAGGTTAATCATAAAACACAAAGAACAGTAATTCAAAATTTGAAAGTAATCAAATAGAAAAAGTTAACCCTAACACGAAAGGGCCGCGATTCCTTTTTTTTTTTCTTTAATTTTCAAAGAAAATTTTTATTTTTTTTTTTGGTTTTCCTCAGAATTTTTGTTTTTTCCGGTCCGATATTCGATATCCGATCCGCTTTGATTTTAAATAACAGTGATAACTTCTAGAATCGTCTATATTCTTAAAATTTAAATATAAAAAGTATATTTATAAGCGAAATAGAGAGAAATGGAATTGTTTGTTTGTTTTTAAGTATAACTTCTTGAATTGTAGTGAATAGTAAAAATGAAATGAAATGAGATTCTTAGTTTATTCTCCTGATTTTTTTTCTTTATGTATTATTAATTTTTCTGGATATTGCTGAATGCATGTCTCTAATGACTTATTGAACAGTGATGGAATAGATACAGCAAAAAGTTACCAAAAAGAATTAAGGTATTTCTGTAGTAATACTCTTTCCAGGGAAAACAATACATTAAAAAGACGGATTAAATTTTAAATTCTTTGTTGTAGTGAGGAACTCGATTCTCTTTCTTGGTGGTCGTAAATGTAATGATGAAATAAAAAAAAAATGAAAATAAATAGTAATAATAATGATAAAAAAATAATAAAACAATGAATGAATGAATAATAAATAAATTTATAGTCGGAAGCAATCGAGTAGAAGAAGGAGCATGATTATATTGAATAAAAGAGCTTTATTAGTGCATTTTTTCATGTTATTGTAGAACACCTGAATCCTTCAATATGTTTTCCAATATTGTTTCCTTGATAGCAGCAAAAACTAGTTTAATATTAGAAGTATCAGTTGCCTGCGTAACGTGTGGGTAAATATTTAAGTTGGCTCTGTTCAGCTGTACAAATCTCCACAGGATATACTTGGCTGCTTTGTTAATATCTTTACCACCCATGTAATCAGGGAAATAGTTTTCCAATGGAACACGTTGAATTTTTTCAGCAAATAAATCAATCTTGTTAAGGAATAATACAACTGATGTTCTTGCAAACCATCTACTGTTGACAATATTGTCAAAAAGAACCAAAGATTCCTGGAATCTGTTCTGTGACTTGTCTTCCATAAGGAATTGATCATACTCGGAAAGAGAGACACAGAATATTACTAGTGTTACATTGTCGAAGCAATGAATCCATTTCTTACGTTCAGATCGCTGGCCACCGACATCGAATATATGCATCTGGAAATTGTTGCCCATGTTGACAACGGTGTCAAAGATACCAGACGTTTTTTGTCTGGATCTCAACACATCTTGTTCTGTAGGAATATAGTTTGGTGTGTTACAAATTCTATCCAAATTATCCAAAAAGTATCTTGTCGAGTCCATCAGGTATACTTGTGACGATTTCTCGCTAACTATTAGATCTTGTGTGGATTTAAGTTTCCATAACTCAGATAGAATAGGATAGAAGTCCTTAGGGAATTCATCTTTGCTAACAATACTGGTACTGTTACCGAGTTCATTACCTTTGTCGTTATTATTATTGTTATTACCATCACTTTCGTTAATGTCTGTGACTTCATCGGTGTTTTTCTGCGTACCGTTGTAATTAGCAATCTTGTCCAAGTCTTCCTCTGTAATTGAAGACCCCGCATCAATCTGTACGTTGAATTTCCTCCTGGCACTGATGATATCCTTACCGATCTCGATGATATTGTCGTAAATCAAGGGAGTGTAGTCTATAAGCTCTTGTTTACTAAAACCGTTTTGATGTAAGATCTTCAATTGTTGTAAGATCGTGGATTTACCACTCTCACCTGCACCGAGGAGTAGCACCTTAATGGCCTTTTGATTCTGGTTATTATAGTCATCATCGTGCTCAATCGGCAGTCCTCTAGTGTTCTGTAACTCTTCTGTTAATGTAGTCTGCTGCAATGAATTGTCAGCAGCATTAACATTATTATTGTTGTTGTTTACAGTGCTGTCTGATCCTACAACATCTTTACTATCATTATTGGTATTCTTAACATTCTGTCTAGAATGTTTCCTCGACTTTTCTAAATCAGGTTTTGACTGCCTTTTAACAGCACCTGTTCTTGTTGTTGATTTTGCAGGTTCCGACTTTACTGCTTTAGAACCACAAATACCCATTTCAATTTGCTAATGTTGTCTTTTGGTAGAAAAAAAAAAATAAATTAAGGAATAAAAAATAATGGTAAGAGGTACAATTTTTGAATGATTCTGTCGTTTCCCTTCTAAATGTTTTTTCGTCAATTTTTGAAAGTAGAATATTATATATATCAAGTCAAAGGAACTTTTTTTTTTTTTCCTTTATAATATTTCTTCAAGGATTACAGGAAAAAGAAAACAATAGTGACGGTATATATGCGGGGAGGTGTTTGAGGTGATTGATGTTGTTGTTTCTGTTCTTTATTTCCTTAGGGAGGCAATAAATTTTTCTCTAAACAACTGTCTTCTCGTCTGTCTGTCTGTCTGTCTATAAAGAAGAAACCTTTTTGTCTCTTAATTTCTTCCCGTGCTTTCTGTCTCTTCTGTACTCGGATCCTTTACTCCTTAGAGACTTCGTATTTCACAAATTTTTCACTCTCTCACTTTGTCTGCCCTTTGTTTTGTTGTCTTCTTTTTTCCCTTTGTTGCTTTTTTTTTTGGTATTTTCCAGTAAAATAAGGGACAAAGAACTAAAAAAGACGAAAAAAAAAAAAAATTGAAAAATTTCTTTTCGGTGTCAAAAATAAAGAAAAAAAAAAATTGAAGTTAACGTAGAATGATAGTGCCAACAATGTTATTTCTTACAGATTATTATTGTTGTAGTTGTATATTTTCAAATCTTAATACAATGGAAATTGTTCAATTGACCAATTGACCAATAATAAAGATTAGTATTGTAAAATTTCGAGACTAATTACCGATTTAATTTTTATTCGGTATCTTTATATTTTCTCTCTTATTCGAAAATGATGGGAAGAAATAAAATGCAAAGAATAATAGAGATAATCCTGACTACTTTGTGTAAGGAGATAAACTTGATACAATATTTATATAATTGATTATATGAATGGAGAAGAAAGAAAAAAAATTTTTTTCCCTTCCTCTTTTAAGTAACTACCAAGTAAGAAAGAATGGGCAATCTAGAATCGAAAGAAGGAGATAAAATGGAAAATAAACACATATCTTAATGAAGTAACGGTATGGTTTTCTGTCATTGTTCTCTTGTTTTTGACATCATTACCGGAGCTTCTAAGATTTTTTCTCATGATTTCGTATGTTTGTTAAACCAAAGCGATGAGCTCTTCCTTATATTCCGGTAGGAGGTTGAAATTTTGAAATAACTGTCTTGCCTAAAGAGGAAGACAGGAACACCACTCTTCCTTTGTCTTGCTGGGTTTTTTTTTCTTGGGGTTGTTTTCTATACCTTTTCTGTTCTACTAGTTGTCGAAGAAAATATAAAATTCAATCATGGACAATGGAGCTACTTAGAAGAAGCTGGAGAGGAGTTTGGGCCCTCTCAATTGCTTACCTCTTTTTTTTTCTCTTCCCAGCTTTTGATACTGCACCTTTATTTTTTTGTCTTTAATGCTGTGGACAAAAAAAAAATAAAAAGAAATTGTAAAAACCTTTTTTGAGCGTTTTTTACTGTCAAAAACGGTATTCTTGTTTACTTTTTAACGTAAACGTTTTTAACCCTCTTCTTGAACCATCACTTACATTTTTTTTGGATTGTTTTTATTCTCTACTGGCTCTCACAAGATAGCCGTAAAAGGATCTCATGTAGAGAAATAAAATGGATATAAAAAAAAAGGTACCATGCGGCAACACAAAGAAGCATACATAGAATATATAATTGACATAGAGAATGTCATTGTTTTTGTTTTTCTTTTCATATGAAGCCAAGCATGTAATACAAATTGTATAGCATCGGTGATTATCACACTATGACCTATTTTCGATCTCATCGCGGTAAAGATGGAAAAGTTCTCCATTCGTTTCTACAACCCTCTCGTCTTGATTTTTTCTCCTGCTTTCTTCATTTAAAGATATCTCTTTTTTTTATGCTCAAGAACAAACTACGATAATTGAGTGAATAGAAAAAGAAAGAGGGAAAGGATATTGCTATTGTACAGTATGTATCTCTTTCTTGTTCTTGGCTGACATAAAAATAAGATATCACCCAACGCCGAAATTACCAAAGGGCACTAAAACAGCTTCCATATGTACTCACACCATTATCCTATCTCATTTTTCTTTTACATTTGACTTGTTCAATTGACCATTAGACACTTACACTTGTCACAATAATTTTTTTTCTTTCTTTTTTTCTTTAAACCTAATAGTGGGGCACTCAATTTTTTTGACAGAATGAAACAGTAAATCAGTGTGCAAGAAAAAAGAATATTTTTTCTCTAAGGAATGTTAAGTGTCAACCATCTTTTCCTTAGCTGTACGTCTGATTCTGTGTAAAAATACAATCACGAGAATAAAAAAAGCAATTTCCGGTACCAACTTTACTACCCCTCCTTCTAGGGTAAGCAGGAGAGTCGAAAGTAAAAAAAAATTAGAAAAATCACCCCACTTTACCTCACCTGCCCCCCTCGAAGCAGAAGGCAAAAGTTAAACGCAGTCCAGAAAAAAAAAATTTATTTTTAAATTCATGGTAAATCAGTTACCCTGGGATGCAAAAAGTAACGACAACTGCAGGATTCGAACCTGCGCGGGCAGAGCCCAAAAGATTTCTAATCTTTCGCCTTAACCACTCGGCCAAGTTGCCATTATAATCTGTTGAAAACAGTTTGGTTACTTGATTACTTAATCTTTAAGAAATCATTATTGCTGGGCAAATGTGAATATTTGTCTTGTCGGCAGGATCAAAATATTGTTCATGAGGGTGCTTATTTTGTAAATGTTTTTAAAAGCTGTAACCATGATAATGGCATGCTTTGATATTTATCGGTGCTAAAGTAAGCTGGAATAGTTCCTATAAATCAACGAGATTACAAAAAAAAAAAAAAAATAATACGAATAATAAAGGAGTTAGAATATACTTTAGTCTATTTATACACAATCATAATTTATATTTGTTCATCTATTGGTCTTCGTCATAAAGCTTTCTGGCATCTGCCTCGGAAATACCATCATGGATGGAAGATCTCCAACTGTGAGCACCCTCGAAACCGTTCTTTTCGTATCTGTAGTTATCGAAAACTTCCATTAGTTTCTCCCTGTTAGTTTCAACAAATGGACCATGTTGAACGACCTCTTGGTCCAAGATCTCACCAGCAATAATGGCAAACTCGGCATCATCAGTGGCAGAAAGACCCTTGACAGCATTACCATCTGCGTTAAAGAAAACAGAACTGAATTGATTAATCTCTTCACCGTCAATGGAAATTTTACCCTTGGTAACGTAGATGAATACATTGAAGTTATCTGGAATGTCTTGAACAAATTCAGTACCAGTCTTCTTGGTGATGAAGTGGTAGAAATGGATTGGAGTGTAAGCCAAATCCCTCACTGATTCAACACCGTAAGATTTACCACTAATGACACGAACCTCTAAGTCCTCACTTGGATAAGCAATTGGGGTCTTGTGGGCTCTTAGGTTTCTGTAACGTGGCGCAATGTTCTTCATATCCTTTGGTAAATCAACCCATAATTGTAGACCTCTGCATGGCTTACCGTCATCAGTGGTTACAGGGATTTCGGAATGTACAATTGCTCTACCAGCAGTCATAAATTGCAGATCACCAGGGAATAGAACACCCTTGGAGCCAAGAATATCCTCGTGAGCAATCATACCTTCAGTAACATAAGTAATGGTCTCTTGACCATGATGTGGGTGGTCAGGGAAACCGTTTGGTGGAGCCACAGTGAAGTCATCTAACATAAGGAATGGAGTAAATCTTCTCATTTGGTATGAACCAACAGATCTTCTCACTCTTGCACCAACACCTTCACTCTGTTCACCAGCAATAAAATGAACATCAACTGTACGGAAATACCTGTCTGATTTCATGTTGTCATTAATACTCTTCAACTTTGCATAACTCTCCTCAGGGATATCCTGTGCTGGGGCATCCAAAACTACTGGATCCTCATTCAACTGGATGTATACTCTATATATAATACAGGCAATTAAAGCAACTAGACTCAGTAGTCTAAACGGGCTTGTTGGATTTTTCTGCACAGTCTTCTTCTCAACAGGAGTCTTTTCAGCAGTCTTTGTCTTCTCAACCTCACTCATCTTTATATACTATATTTGTTCGTTTCTTGTTTAACTTCAAGAGAGATTACTTTTACAAAAAAAAATGAAAACATTACTGTTTGCACTATTTATATAGTCGTATTTTATTTTCACTTGACGTAATTACGTTATTTTTTAATAAGGGTCCGTCCCTTTTTTCGATTATTAAATTATTACTTAAGGTGAAAATCTCATGTTCTGTCGATCACCGACACAGAAACCCCCGTACCTATCAAAAAATATTATGCATGGCCATATGAGTGAGCGCAAAAACGCAACGACGTAAAGCACCACCATACAACAGAATTAGTTAAAATTAGAACCGGCTATGATCTACCAAGATTCCTTGTTATAGGTTTCTAAGTTCTGTCCTTTGTGGCTTACCTGTCAAAAATATAAAAATAAAAACTATAGCGTGATTGTACAAAAGTGCTATTCAAGTTATTATAACGAGACTAATGTTATTAATGGGGGTAGGAAACATTATGAAACCTATATAACTCAAGGACTCATTATTATCGGTTATCTCTTTCTGAGAGAGATGTTTATTTATTTCTTTTTTATTTTTCTTTTTCAAATTTAATGTTTTTGCATAAAATCAGTCTTCTTTGTTAACTAAAGCTTAGTCTAAAAAAAAAATATATATATATATATTTATTTAGCTCCTCGGTACCAAAGGACTAAATTGTATTAGGAACGCCCACTAATCTAAATTAACCTGAAGTCGCATGCTAAAATACTAATCTAGCATGATTGCCTAAAAAATAGAATAATTCTCTCATAATTTCTATAAGAAAATAATAAAAACGGTGGTTTAATTAAATTTAAGTCATCTAAGAAAATCCATAAAGTTTATATAATAAACTGATGGTGTTAGAATTGGTTTCTTTACAATTATTCCAATACGATAGAAACATATCCTATACCCCAGAGGCCAAGGGTTATTGTCTATCTGAACCCCACTCTCATGCACGGAGGGCTCAAGTTTGTTAATACATTTTACTTAAGATCTTTACAAACATTAATTTTTAATAGACTTGCCCTTGTTAAAAGGATGGTTATCAGTTTTCTGACGTCTTTTTACACTTGGATTGGGTTATCATAGCTGATATCTGATACTGTAAGAACTAGTTTCTTTACAATTCTTTAATTCACTATGATTGGAAAGATAGAAAGTATTTTTAGAGAGAAAAAAACGAATTGTTTGGCAATCAGATTATGACCCATGGTAACTAGTAATATCACTAATGCAAACACATTGAAATAAAAAAAAAAATTGTTATTCATCATCTCATGATTCTATGAAAGCATGTTTAACAAACAAAAAAAAAAGAAAAATCGTAAAAATAATTCAATAGTAGTACATCCCCTCTCATAGTACGAATGAATTTTACTTAGGCACAATACAGCATATGATAATCTAAAATAAACACATTCTTGTACCAGAATTATTTTATTCTTTTCATTATTTCTTTGCATATTGCCCAAGTTATTAGTGAAATATGAATATGATTTCCTAACCACGATTTGATTTGTATTAATTACAAAATCAATACTCTAATTTGTGTCTACTGAAAAACTAATAAAATAGCAAGACTAAAATGTAACCACTTAATAATATTTTATTTACAATTCCAACTTAAGAAAATATCACATGATTGAATTTATTTTACTCTTTAATATTATAATAAAGTTTAAAATATTGCATACTTTAATTTTGAGTTATGTTTTAGTCCGGCTATGAGTTCCGAAGACAAAAAATATTTTGTGAAAATAAAAAAGTGTTCTTTGCAATTGAAAGGATCCGAAGATAAACTACTAGGAAATAATTGTTGCATAAGTGAAATTAAATTGTAATTAGGATATATAGTATTAGTATCTGTATAGGACATTGTATTTCATATCCTTGTGAATATAAAATGATTACATTTCAAATCAATTTTGTTTTAATTGTCTTTTATCAGGTTTGTAGGTAATTTGATCATTTTTTACCGATGGTGTATTTTTTCCCCCGATGCTTCTGAACGCTTTTTCTTAATGTTTGTTTTGTATTTCCGTAAATAGTAATTGGATCATTGGATCATCAATTGACAGACCATCGTAATTGAAATTCAAGTGAAGGAATTAATTAAAGAACAAAAGATAAGAAAGTAAGAATTATCTTGATCCTAACCAAAGTATATCGCTACACTGAAGCGCACAAACACTAAAGATCAAATCAAATAGAAATCTGATGGATGGATACAGTTCACCTTCGAAAGTGTCTTTGAATACCCAAAGGCTTTCAGCAATGATTGACTCGTTGAGCAATGAAGATGTTAGTACTGAAACGGTAGAGAAATCTGATGAACTAAGAGGGGATTCACTATCTGTACCCCCAAAATCTCCTTTTAAAAATGAGTTGCATGTATCCTCACCCTTGGTCAATTCACCATTGAATATGCCAAGATCACCAGCTACAGGAAATCTTACTAATAGAGCTAGCATAATATCAAACTACTCAGGTGTTGTTGACGAAGGAGTAGAGGTCTCATATGTGGTACGTAATAGTCCTTCGAAATTACCAACCAGTTCCCCAGACAAAAAATTGGAGACCACGCAATCAGAACTACCAACAGGTCCAAGACAGGAATCAAATGAAACTACGGGTAGTGGAGTTATTATACAACCGGTTACAAATGCCAAACCTGTAGGGAGATTCAATTCTTTAAACAGATCCCGCAAATCAACTAATGCAAAAGTGGAAGATCAGGCAGATCAAAACCATAAAAAGGATACACTACATCTAGCGGCAAGTCCTAGCAGAGCCATGCATTCCTCAATTGGTTCAGGCAACTTAGCAAGTGAAAGCGGTACTTCATCATATTACGAGCATGGTGGTAGTACAAGACCTGATAGAAATGTTGAACAAAGTCAAAGCGTTGATGACCTATCTTCAATCGCCTCAAGTGCTGTTCAATCAACATTGCAAACCAATACATACACCAATGATGACTCCAATATACCTCATATTAGAACTGAAACCAATGACTTCAATCCAACTATCCCACCTAGAAGCAAAAATAGGCCAAGATCCCGAGTATTCCTTGATGAAGAAGGGCCCGTGATCACTCAAAGAGACCCTCCTGGAAGGACTACTGATAGTTCCGCAAAGAGTGATACAGTTCAATCAGAAACTTTTTATTCAGCAGCTAGTTTCGAAGAAGATCCACAATTAGAAGGACTCAATAAGAAAGAAGCATCTCCAACAATATCAGATGAACAATATTTAAGTCGACCACTTCCGGTCACCCCCAAATATGTTCAAAGTATAAATCGTGAAGATACCTTAAAGGCAAATAAATTTGCTAATGAAAGTGATAAACCAGTTGAAATTCATAATGTGGATGATGATTATGAGGATATTATTGATGGAGAAGATGAAGAATTTCAATATACTCCTGTTCACCAAGATGTTGATAACTCTGAAAACGTTGGTGCGAACAAAAGTTCGATATCTAAACAATCACCCAAAAAGAAGAATAAGAGGAAATCCAGTAAAAGCGAAATAAGGTCATTTGATATCGAAACTCTAAACCATTTAATGAATGTAACAAAGGGCACTTTGATCGGATCAGAGTTCTCTAATTTAGGGATGAGAGTAGAGGAAAAGAAGGCTCTTGAAAGACTCGTTGACTCGTTATCAAGGTTAACAGCGGATATGGTTTTAGACCCTGAGAGATATGAGGAAGGTTTGAAGAGATTAGACAAGGCTACAAGAGCACTTGAAGGGTTTTAATGTAGGAGATAAATAAACTATAATTACAGAATATAATTACTTACTATTGGATTAAATTTGAGAGTAAACTCAATATGTACATTTAATTTTTGAAAATCCTACTACCAAATACCAATGAAGAATAAGAATGCTTGCTGACATGCATTTCGAAGTTCCATTTTGAAAATGAAAATAAAATACAGCTCATTCACGAATGACACGATTATGAAATCAACAATCCTGTATATAACTCTTAACAGCCTAATAAAATTTCCACTCAATCCATCCTAATAGTTTTCTAGGTCTGGCATACGCAGAATCTTCTTTTCTTTGTTTTCACTAAATTCTTGAAGTTTCTTTAACAACTCTGAATCCCTCCATCTTTCTGGTACGGGACTAGTCTTATAGTTTTTAGTCACCCAATAATAAATATCCCAGTCTAATTCATTCAACAGAGCATCGTATTCATCTAATTCCTCATTAGTCATGTCCTTTAGGTACTTTGCGGCGAACCCCGAGAGTAATAAGTCAGTTTCCAAAATACCCCTTTTCCTTGATTGGTAAACTAGACGGGCTCTCTTCTTATCAAGAGACTCATCAACTCTCTTGATAGGATGAACTTTTATCCTGCTAACGACATCATCTGAAGAGCTATGAGAGGTCGAGTATTTTTGGATGTATGAAGGGATTCTAGGAACGAATAGGAAATTTTTTGTTCTTAGAGCAGATGCTACTCCACTTCTAGTTACTCTCAACATATTTGGAAATTTATACCTTATTTAGAGCAACTTGCTTATTAATTAATTGAGTTTTCAAACTTGCTTGAGCTTTTTTAAGTGGTTAAGTATTGATTCCTTCATTCTCACATCGCGCTCATCTTAAAAAAAAAAAAGATGCTCTCAGAATTTCAATATCCAATGAAAACTGAAAGAAATCATCATAATTAGAACGTATTTACTCTAGAGGAGAAAAACGTTGATCCATGCATTTGGAGATCATTCAAATTACAAATATAAACGTATTATAAACAAGTTCATTTTACTTATTTATCTGTTTTGTCTTCTAACATTACCTTTTATTACATTTTCATATGAACAATATAATTACATATACATTTGATGATTGGAGTAAAATCATTAATTCGTATTTCTATAATAATAAAACAATAACAATATAGTGTCATTGACTATGCAAGCTGGGAAAATACCAACATCATGTATCAAACCAATGGTCTTCGTTATTCAAAGGAAACATTTTGAGTATCCTTTCAGTAATTTCTGGAAATACTTCTGATATATTTTGAGTTTTCTTCACTACACATAATTGCATCGTAGGGAAACAATTACCTCTGAGGAAACCTAAATTAATAAGTGTTACCAAAATATTCTCTACATCTTCAGGACTGTGGAGGATAGTGTAAATTAATGAAAGATTTTGATTTTGAGGCCCTATAGAAACTTCCAAGGCTTTTCTCACTAGATCATAAGGAATTTTATTTGTATTTTGAGGAATAATGGTAAGCTTAACAACATTTCGTACTAGATTTCTAAACACTATCATAGGTAATTTCTGCAATAGAGGAATCAACAAATGGTCTTTTCTTAGAGAAGATTCGTTTTTTAGTAACCACATGTTCACCATCTGCATGTTACCAGATTTGATACCTTTAGATAGATCATAATATTTATTAGCCAATGACTGATCGTAATCTACTAGTTTTTCAAAATTTGGTATTTTGCCAATTATTAAACCGACTGGAATTAAGTATTTTAACACTCTTTTCAAATTCCTAACCATGATATTTTGAGCTTCTGGACTTTGACAGTTTGAAATTACTCCACATAACATCCTGAAAGCGCTATCTAATTGAACATATGAATTTGTCATTCTAAAATTAATCATGTAGTATCTGCCCAGCAGATATCTGAATTCAATTTGTTGCAACAGGGGGTACTCTGTGAAGCTCTGGAACATACTCTTAGGTTTAAAGTTCTTGAAAATATTCGAACATAGTTGAGGGGAGTCAATCCTGAAATAAATATTGTTCAGTTTGTTGACTATGCTTAGCAAAAGTCTTTGCTTTTGTGGGACAACATCGGTGTCATTGTCTCTAGGTGGTTTGATGCTATTAAATAGCTTTGAGATAATCGATGAGGTATATGACAGAAATAAATTATGTTTAGTACCCAATTGTAAGTGGTTTTTATCTAGTTCACAGGAGATTTTCGTCACATACTCGGTTTCATCAAGGAATAACTTAGTCAAGAAATCCACAGGATAGGAATCGTCCAATAATGCGTTATTTAGATTAGAGTAATGATCAAATATCAAGTCAACACTCTCCCAGGTGGACCATGGATCTACATCCCTGCAGAATTTGAGAAAAGAAACCACTAAAATGTTTAGTCGATTCCACCGCCTCTTGGGATCCTGCCCTGTAACAACAATTTTGCTTCCATCAATCAAACTGTCCAACATTTTATCATCTTGACCTTGTAGATCTCGTTGTAGTGAGGCTACTCTCGCACCATTAACACCCAAATCAATACTCAATACATCGGCAATTCCGCTATTCAAATCATTTATAAGGTCTCCTACACTATAATTCATCATCAGAATTTTTTCTTCTCACTGGGAAACAATTTAGGGAAACAACAGCAAACCCGATTCCACTTGAGAGGTAGCCAATTGATTGAAATTACAATGTGTCTTTATAATATTTCGTTATCTTTGAAAATATTCAATATTTACAATTTCTTTATTTTTTTTTTAATTTTTCATTTTTTTTCATTTTTCTTTGAAATTTCAAGTGAAAAAAAAAAAGTGAACAATTTAAAGGGATACACCTCTCGCTGCAACTACGACTCGTGGATCAATCAGTTTCTTTGCCATCCAGGATAATACTAGGCAATACAAGACAATCCAGGATAATACTACGCAATCCAAGACAATCCAAGATAATACTACGCAATATACAAAATGAACTTGAAACTAACCAACTTCCTTCGAAAACTGCACAACCAGCATATTACTTTAGAACTAAAGAATGGATCTACATTACATGGTACTTTAATTAACGTCTCCCAGCACCGGAACATTGCACTGGGCGATGTAACTCTACATAGATATCACAACGGTGCATATATACCGTACACTGGTGGTACTCCTCCTCCAACTACATCCACATCACACTTGAAGTCCGCCAATGTCAGAGAGTGTGCCATCAGACAAGTGATCCTGCCGGACGCTGTGGACCTCGATGCATTACTCGTTGACGAAAGTGAGCTCAATGGTCTACAACGTCTCGGTGTCTTATCCGACCTCGGTGGGAACAGAAAGAGGAGAAGAAGGTCCAGTGCAGATAACACAAAGAGAGTAAATATATAGAAATAAAAAACTAAGTTATTTGTCTTTAAAAAATTCACATATAATCTCCTGATAATTCCCTTTTGATTTGTTTTACCAAGCATCCAAATTCCAAGCAAGGGCATCTCTTAACGAATTATTGCCCAAAAGAAAAAAAAAGAAAGATAATCAATTTTTTAGCAATCGTTTAAGTGATTAAATCTTAATTTGGAAAGTGCCATTTCTCTAAATAAAGTTAATGCCATCTTAACTCCTGCAGAAGAGCTTGCTGGAAATTTTTTTCTTCATCCTTTTGACTACGAGATTAACTTAAGATTATTATCGATAAGGAACGTTTATTTTGTCTCACACCCAAATTGGAACTAGAGGGAAAAAGGAACAATTTATTCTTTTGTTTTTATTTTTAATTTAATCTTAATCGTTAACTTTATCTAAGTTTACATAATCAACTGATTTATTACGTTATCTTTTCTATTCCTTAAGTTGTTCCACAAATTAAGACCATTTCTGCATTACATAACTGACGATCCTTTGAGCTATGGAGGAATCGAACGTTGTGGAGAACAAGCTATCGTTCTCTAAAGTACCCAGAGTCAGTGTGCATGTGCGAGACTTAAGTATTGTTGCCTCCAAGACAGATACTGTCTTGGTACAGCCATTATCGCTGGACCTCCCGAGTGGTTCTGTGATGGCCATCATGGGTGGTTCAGGGTCAGGTAAGACCACATTACTGAATGTTATGGCCTCTAAGATGAGCAGTGGTTTAAAAAGATCTGGTGAGATTGCATATCTATTGGATGATGATTCTAGTGAAGGAAAAGAGAACGTCGAAGAGCAGCAGATGGATTACACTTCTATAAACGAAAAGATCAAAGATGATGTAACGCTGGCGTATGTGCCACAACAAGATGTTCTTTGTGCACGTCTTACATGCAGAGAAACATTGATGTATGCAGCAGATTTAAAACTCAATGCCACTAAAGAGGAGAAAATCAGTATCGTGAACCAACTAATAGATGAATTGGGCTTGAAAGACTGTGCTGATACTATGGTAGGTGATAATGCCCACAGAGGTCTTTCAGGTGGTGAGAAGAGAAGATTAAGTATGGGTACACAGATGGTCTCCAATCCATCTGTGATGTTCCTTGACGAACCTACTACTGGTCTAGATGCATATTCTGCCTACCTAGTTGTGAAAACTTTGAAGAAGTTGGCAAAGGAAGATGGTAGGACCTTCATTATATCGATTCATCAACCTAGATCAGACATTCTTTTCCTGTTTGACCACGTTTGTATACTCTCAAAGGGTAATACAGTTTTCTGCGATAAAATGGATAACATGATTCCATACTTTAAATCTATTGAATATAATGTACCTGACTTGGTGAATCCAGCAGATTATTTCATTGACCTGTCAAGTGTTGATGGTAGGTCTGAAACAAACTTGGAAATTACAAAAAAGAGATTGGATCAACTAGTAGAAGCATGGCACGTATATGAAAATACTACTCTGTCTTTCAAGCCCATAAATTACAAAAATGAAATTACCATTAAGAATATGACGACTAAATTACCGTTCTTAAAACAAGTTGCTGTTTTAACGAGAAGAAACTACCGACTAAACTTTAATGACACTAACACATTAATTGCAACCTTTGCAGAACCTGTGATAATGGGTGCAATCGTTGGTTGGATTTACTACAAACCAGATACTTCAGATATTGGAGGTCTTAGAACTTTAATTTCTTGCTTGTATGCTTCTGTTATTCTACAATCTTACCTTTACTTACTTTTTGATACATACAGATTGTGTGAACAAGATATTGCACTTTATGACAGAGAATGTGCAGAGGGTTCTGTATCTGCTATTTCCTTTATTGTAGCAAGAAAGTTATCTCTATTTATCACCGATGATATTTTGATGACTATTCTTTATACTTCGATAACCTATTTCATGTTTGGCTTAAAAAAAAATGGTGGTAAGTTCTTTTATCAATATGCTGTTAACTTACTCTCACAATTGATATGTTCCGCATTAGCTATGATTTCAGTTGCTGTTTCCAGAGATTTCTCGAAGGCTTCTTTAGTCGGGAATTTAAGTTTTACTTTATTTTCTATGAGTTGTGGATTTTTTGTGAATGCAAAGCACATGCCAGTGTACGTCAGATGGACGAAATATATTGCATTTACATGGTATGCGTTTGGAACACTATTATCCAATACTTTTAGTAACTCGTATTGTAATGGTGGAGTTGGTGATGAGTGTATGGGTAGTCAGGTTGTTAAACAATACGGATTTCCAATCCATTGGAGAACTTTACCCATGTGGATTTTATTCTGTTGGTTAGTTGGTTTTAGCTTGGTTGGTATTGTAATTTTGACCTGGAATAAGATTGACATCACGTTACAGAACGAAGTCAAATCAAACAAAAGCAAGAAGAAAAAGTCAATTTCTGAGGAATTAACAACCGATAATGACATTAAAGACACCGATGATTCCTCAACTTCAAAAGATTCAGAACTAAAAATGCCCCAAGCCTCAATTACAGTTACAGCTCAAGATGTTGATCTTGATGTAAGATACTTGAAGATTTTTGACAGAGATACAAAAAAAATCTGCAGCCATGAGACTAAGAAAATCTTACAAAATGTTAGTGCAACATTTAAACCCGGGATGATTAATGCTATCATGGGTCCCTCAGGCTCTGGTAAATCTTCCTTTCTAAACTTAATTTCTGGTAGACTGGATTCTTCAGTGTTTGTTAAATTCAATACCGCAGGTGTCATCAAACTGAATGATACCCCAATTTCTCAGGAGATGTTCAAAAATGTGTGCTCTTATGTATCTCAAGATGACGACCATCTTTTGTCAATGCTTACTGTTCGTGAAACTTTTAAATTTGCCGCTGCCCTACGTCTACATCATATGCCACCAGAAGAGAGGGAAACTAAAACAGACTCCTTAATCAGTATTCTCGGGTTAAAGCATTGTGAAAATACAGTCATCGGTAATGAATTTGTTAAAGGTATCAGTGGTGGTGAGAAAAGAAGAGTGACAATGGGTATCCAACTCTTAAGCGATAAACCTATCTTACTTCTGGATGAGCCAACATCAGGTCTAGATAGTTTTACCTCATCCACAATTTTGGAAATTTTAGAAAATCTATGCTCTCAGCAGAATAAGACTGTTATCTTGACAATCCACCAGCCAAGATCAGAACTTTTCTTGCGGTTTGGGAATATCTTACTGCTAGCTAAATCTGGACGGACCGCCTATAATGGCTCTCCTCAAGAAATGATCAAACACTTTCAAGATTTGGGCTATACTTGTCCATCATTTACTAACGTAGCTGACTATTTCCTTGATTTAATTTCAGTCAATACTCAAAATGAACAAAATGAAATTCTTTCCAAAATTCGTGTGGAAAATATTTTATCCTCTTGGAGAAAGGAACGACTAAGCCTTTCAACTAAGAAATCAATAATTGAAGAGGAACATACTCTTGAAAGTTTTCAGGATGAATTCGGAAAGTACTTTTTCAAACCTGCATCCCTACAGCTCGCCTATTACGTTAATTTGAGAAGACAATACACAACAACTGTTAGGAATTTTGATGCATTAATGGCTCGAATAGCTCAGGTACCGGGATTAGGTGGTATCTTTGCTATATATTTTGCCCCACTAAAACACAATTATGCTAGTATCTCTAATAGACTTGGCTTAGCCCAAGAATCAACATCGCTATATTTTGTTGGTATGCTTGCAAATCTTGCAGTATACCCAGCTGAACGAGACTATTTCTATGAGGAGTTTAAAGATGGCATATACGGCGTTGCACCTTTCTATTTAGCATATATGACCTTAGAATTACCACTGACAGCAATTGCAGCTGTTGTTTATTCTACTCTTACTGTGTTTGGTTGTGGCATGCCTCGGAATGCAGGTAACTTTTTTGCTAATATATATTGTGCGTTAATGATTGTTACATGTGGTGAAGCTTTAGGTATTATGACTAATACGTTGTTCAAGCGACCAGGTTTTGTTGTGAATTGTATTTCTGTGATATTGTCTATCGGAACACAATTATCTGGTCTAATGTCTTTACATATGTCAAGAGTCCTAAAAGGTATCAATTATATCAATCCAGTTTGGTATACTTCAATCATTGTTATTAATTTAGCATTTCCAGATGATTTGAAATTTACATGTAAGGATGGACCAAAAAATCCGGATGGGAGTTGTCAATTAGCTACAGGTCGTGATGTTCTTGATGCATATGGGCTTCACCGTAATACAAGAAACTTTCTTGGTGTTGTAGTTTGCGTAACATTTGTTTATAGATTATTGGCTTACTTTATGATCAAGGCCAAATTAGAATGGCTCAAATGGTAGACCACTGGTACTATTTTAATGCCAATTTGATCTTTTGTTCTATATTCGCATATATTAATGAAGTATAAATCCATATTAATAATACTAATTTCTGCTAAAAATTACGTACTGCTTTTTGTATTAACTTCAAGGAGTCAGTTATTACACTAGCATCAAGGTGTTCAAATTCTAGTTCATTAATAATCTCATTGTATTTACCTGCTTTAATGGTATTCATCTCTGATTTTATATTTCTACTCATCTCCTCAAAAAAGTGATCACAATTTTCTCGTAGGTATTTCATTCTATCCTTGATTTGTTTTTTCAGATCCTTATCCTTTATTTTCTTTGAGTTATCCAAAGTTTTCAATGTTGTAAGATATTGTAAGTAAGTATGTACAATCTCCCACAAAGGGCATGATTCATACGAAACGTTGACAAGGTTGATATTTTGTACCAGATCATTATCATTTGATCTATAAATTCCCTTGATTACATCATATGTCCATTTCTCACTTGCAGTGAGACTATTTTGAAAACTGTCACTTGTCAATTCTTCCTCTAGCTTTGATATCAACTCAGAGAATGCATCATTACCGCTAGAATCCAACATAAGCTCCTGTATGATATTTACTAACAACCAGTTATTATCTGGATTTAGAGGCCACAAAAGTCTTTTAATTCCGGATGAGTCTTTTGAATCATTAAATATTGATAAATCTCTATTATCACTAAATCCTGCAGTCTGTTGACTCTCAAACTCACGCCATTGGTTCATGAAATTTTGAATGACAGGCCCACGCTTTTCATTGTTCAATCTCGCAAGTTTCAAAATTTCCGTAGATCTATTCCATCTATAAAAAGACGACTGTAACTTAGAGTTGAACTCAATCATGCCTAAAATTTTACTGTAGGATTTTCTCTCAAAAGCTATTCTAAGTAGAACAGGTAACCTATCCATAGAAGTTTCATACAGATTAGAAGGATTTGAAAGGAGATTTTTCAAGCAATCATGTTGTTTCTGTGGGAATGTTGTTGAGAATCTGGAGTATAGTATGTATTCCATAGAATCAACTTGCACATTTTTGACATTTAATTCTTTGAAGTGAGCATATGCAAGTGGTACGGACCCGATATACATATACAACACAACTAACCATAAACGAGTCTCAAAATTGTATGGATCTTCACCTTGGTAATTCTCAAGTAGCGTGATTGCAAATAAAATATTAGCTAGATTTAGTTGATTCGCATCATGCAGGACATTTCTAACGATATTCAGGATAAATGCAGAACATTTAGAAAATTGTGTCTTTGATTTGACAGTCATAGTCTTCTTATGCTTATTATAGAGCGCAATATTTGTAACATCATTATCCAAAAGACCTAACTTAGATTTGTTGAAATCATAGAGAACGTCGTTCTTATCACCGATCTCTTTAAATATTTCTTGGAGAACCTTTTCATCAAAGCTACCTTCAAAGTTTTGTAGATCAAAGGAACAACAAGACTTGTCGTGAAATTTCTCGATATAAAATTCCAATGACTCCCTTGAAATTTTACCATCATATATAACATCTGCCTTCATAACAGACAATCTATAGTTTCTTGAATCACCGACATAACTCTTTACCTGGTTTAACACATCAGTTTTATCCTTAGACAGATCTTTACCAGCATTCAATAACGATTCAATCACAGAATAGTCATCAATATTTGAAAGGATCTTTGAGAACGCTTCAAATCTCTTCTCAGCCTCTAATTTACCAGAGTGTTTCAGCAAGAAGTTCTTCAAATATAGATCAACCGATTCATTTAATGTGGGTAAGATTTCCTGTACGATCAGGTCCGACTTATCAGAGAATAAGGTTTCGCAAACATTACAAAATACTACCACCTCTTGCATGGATTTAAACGGTTTTATACTTTCCAAATTTTTAAAGCAGAGTAAAGGAAGAATTTTTGCTTCTTGCTCAGAGACTGTATCCCTTTTCCATTTGAATAATGCCACTACAGAGATCGAATGCCATATTAGATAGTCTCTTTTCGACAGACGCTTATCGCCATCCACACAGTATTTAACTAGTTGCAAACACGCTCTGGCCATTGATCCAAAATCAGACATCGCTACAGCTTTACCGAACCATAGATATGCAGTCTCGTAACTGGGAAATTTAGTGGCTGCTGTTTCATAGACTCCCAATCCTTTAGAGTATTCCCCTAATTCGACATAAAATTTGTACAAAAACGACAACGCATTGCTTTCAGAAGTCTGAATAGAGTCCAAATCTGCAACATCAAACTTTTGTGGGGTATGTCTATACTTGACATATAATTCCAACGCCTGAAGAAACGCTGACCGAGGATACTGCTTCCTCAATTTCCCAACGTAGTCATAACATTGCTTAAAATTCGACCGTTTAATCAATTCAAGCACCTCTTCTTCAATTTTTTCAGACATCCCTGTATGCTGATTATTTATTTCACCAACAATTGACTACACCAGAGTACTGACAGATTCAATTACTAGTGAAATATACATTCGTTCTCAAATACTGTTTATTTACTTGCAGCAGGTGCTCATCGCCATTTTTTTTTATTTTTCAGCTTTTTTTTCTTTAAACAGGTGAAAATACATCGGTACGGATGTTTCTGTGAGCGATGTGAAAAACTTCCTAAAAGAAAAAAAATTTGTAAAAATTTTGAAAAATAAAAAAAAAAAAATTGAAAAATTTTGCGATGAGCTTATTGTATGTAATAACAGTTTATATAAAATAGTCTTTTTGTATTTAAGAGCAGTACAATACAAAACAACGGTAGATAAATAACGTCAAGATGTCTTCTATTTACAAATCATTAGTCAAGACGGATAAGAAGAAGGAGTCCAAAACCGATGGTGGTAATGGTAAGCTTTATATGAATAAGCAACGTACTTTGTTGATTTCTAGTAGAGGTGTTAACTACAGACACCGTCATTTGATCCAGGATTTGAACTCTTTGTTGCCTCATTCCAGAAAGGAGCCTAAGTTAGATACCAAGAAGGACTTACAACAATTGAATGAGATTGCTGAACTTTACAACTGTAATAATGTGATGTTCTTTGAGGCTAGAAAGCACCAGGATTTGTACCTATGGATGTCCAAGCCACCTAATGGTCCTACCATCAAGTTCTATGTCCAGAACTTGCATACCATGGATGAGTTGAATTTTACCGGTAACTGTCTAAAGGGTTCTCGTCCAGTGCTATCATTTGATAGCAGATTTGACTCTAGTCCCCACTACCAACTGATCAAGGAGATGATGATACATAATTTTGGTGTTCCACCTACTTCCAGAAAGAGAAAGCCTTTTATTGACCATGTCATGTCATTCAGTATTGTTGACGACAAGATTTGGGTTAGGAACTATGAAATCTCTCACACCGCAAGAAACAAGACGGAATACGAAGATGGTGAAGAAACTGAGGATATTTCCCTTGTTGAGATTGGCCCAAGATTTGTCATGACTGTGATTTTGGTATTAGAAGGTGCCTTCGGTGGTCCAAAGATTTACGAAAACAAGCAGTACGTTTCTCCAAACGTTGTAAGAGCACAATTAAAACAACAAGCAGCTGATCAAGCTAAAAGCAGAGCCGAAGCTGCCGTTGAGAGGAAGATTAGAAAGAGAGAATCCGTTCTATCAGCTGATCCACTTTCCAACGAAGTACTTTTCAAGAGCTAAATATTTGATTGTCATTAAATATAGTCATATTGTATATTATATAATAAGAAATAAAATTCTCAAGAATTGATAAAATGAAATGATTATTAGGAATATACTGGGAAGCTCCCCCGACAGAATATATACAAATCACTATAGTGATTACTTTTTATTTTACTTTTTTTTTTTTGATTCATTAAAAAACCTATTTTAAGTTACTTTATATCAGGGTGTTGAATATAATATAATATAGTTATGATATTAACAGAGTACGTGGTTTTCCTTAATAATAGATATATTGAATATAGATGCTTTTATTTTTTACTTGCCGTTTCTTCTATTTTGATTAGGGAGAACAAATAAATGATGGAATCAAACCGTTTTGAGAAAGCAGTAATTCCGTTATTTTATCTATAAAATAGATAATAAATTACAGGATGAATATAATTTTAGTATGAGTCAAAAATGGGAGTTGGGTTCAAATAACGAGATAAAATTGATAATCAGACGAATTTCATTTTTTTTCGTGCTTCTCCAAATATTCCTTGATGAATTTCTCTTCTTCCTTAGAACCGGCATTTATTTCAACTTCCTTTACCTTCTTGCCAGCAAATGGATTTGGTGCAGCTGCAAGCGCAACAAGAGAAAGTGTAGCAATGGCTAACTGATGTGGTTGGACGGTTCTACCCAAAATTTGATATGCGGCACCCATTATTGTATTGTTTTCAATATTTTTTATTCTTAGAATGATTGGAACTTATTCCATTGTAAGTAATATGCACTCAAACTAGACCCTTTATTTCTTGATTATGTTTTGAAGTCCCTCTTTCCCTTCGAGAATCACATCAGCACTCTTAGTTTTTTCTCGAAAAGACATAATATCACAAATAACGAAATTTAATTTGAGATTCTGACCAATGAAATTCGAGAACGCTTGAAGGACTATCAAATGGCAATGGTAGAATAAATAATTATTGTAATTTAACTATACAATCTATTTAACATTCATTTTATATGCACTCATTAGATTCTGTAGTCTTGTAACTATTTCAGTGCATTCCTGAGGAGATGCAGCTTCAAAATAGTATCTTTTGATATCATCATGGCTTCTTCTAACATAAATCTTGAAGTTCTCTGGGGCACTTTTAGACTTTTTAACTAGAACAACTTGGCTAATATGCAAAGATTTGGTCTTGATGTTCTCATGCCAATGCATTCTACCTTCAGGTGGGACAATGTAGATGTAGTCACCATCTAAAGCTAGTGTACGTTCATGTTTACTAATAAATGACATTTGCTGTCTCCGCCAAACTCTATATCTATGGTATGCGCCAGAGAATAAATCTTGGAAATTATTAGAGCTGACATTTGTTGCGCTATTGTTTCCATTATTCATAGATTTATTGTAGTTAGCACGGTTATCCATATTAGATTGTGATCTGTTTAAATGATAAAATTGCAATGGACCATGTAGTGATGACTTTGAAGAATTTTTAGACTTAAATAATGAACTTGTACCATTTCCGATTAGATTACCACCCGTATTCATATTTTGGTTAGAATTGGTGCCTGCACCACCACCGCCACTGTGATTACTGGATAGTGAACCTTGTTTTGTAAGTCCTAATTTGTATTTTGTTGATGATTTCTTTGATTTAGAACCTGATTTCATGTTTTTGTATTTATCATCAGGTTTCATTTTCAGATAAGAATTGGTTGCCTCTAATGTTAAAGGTGTTGTGTCACTACTCTGGATGGTTGGAAGCACAGGTATAGTAGGGTCCGCCTTCAACTTCTCCATCTTCTTTTCTCGAGCCTCCTTTTTAGATATGATTTCTACCGACGTACTACCGTCTAGTTTTAGAATAGTGTCATTTAGATCGTAAGTTTCCATTTTATCGGCTACCTTTAATAGATATTCGTTTGGATCTAGATTCTTCATCTTACAGTACTTGACCAAGATATCATTAATCTTGGAGGTGACATTAACTGTAATAATTGTGTAGTTGAATTTTGGATTGAGGTTAGGAAACAAGTAAACGGTAACCGGAATAGTTTTAGTACCATCCGTGGTTTCGAGGTCTTCAGTGCTCTGGACAATTGGTTTGTAGAAACTCAATTGATTAATTTTCTCAGATTTACTAATACTAGAGCTTCTACTAATGCCTCCAGATTGCATACCGTCAATAACATCACCATTAATATCATAAGGAAGAGGTGTTACCACCATATTTGACTTATGTTCAGATTCACTCACATTACATAAAACAACCTCATTATCTGAAACTGTCTGGATCTCGCTCTTTCTATCGAGTCTACCAAAACTGTCCTCAAAAGGTTCACCATCCTCATCAACAATATTTAATGAGAAAGAGTTTGGGTCACTTGCTTTTGGACTTCCAATACCATCATTATCAAAGTTTTCTGGTTTGAAATTGTTGCAATATGAGTACAAAATGAAACCAATGACCTCGAAAACTGTTGCTGTCCTCCTGACCTCGATAGAAAATGGTACTCTTTTGTATTTCTTTGAGCTCTGGATATACACATCTAAAGCCATAGAATCTGATTTCTGAACCTTACTGCCGGATACAAATGAGAAGTAGTCCAGTGCATTCAATGGATTTCCAGCATTTTGTTTTTTCTTTTGAAATAAGTACGATAATTGCGATTTAGTATCATGAGGAGCACCGAAATCAGTCTTCTTTTCAATTTGAAGTCCATCTATCTTTTTTGATCTTACCAATTGGTCAGTCGAAGAATTTGGATTAGAATTACTTTTCTGACCTGTGCTCTCCCTCTTGTGTCTATTATCATACTTATTATATTTCGTAGGATCACTTGAATTTGAGATTGACCTAATATGAGCTGGTTTAGAGTTTAAACCTGATTTACCAGTAACACCGTTATCATAAAACTCATTATTTGTGGTACTGTTCGCAGTTGAATCATAAAAGTTAGGAGTTAACCTCTCCTTTTTACTACTTGATGAAGCGGGGTTTTTCAGATTTTGAACAGCCTTATTGAAAACATTATCAATTGTCGATTCATCAGCACCATGATATAAACCGTATCCATTCACAGATATTGGAATAGAGTTTGATGGAATAGTGTGAGTTTGGATATCAGAGACCACCATTATGGAATTTGAGTCTAAACTAGAAACTTCAGGCTTTATTAAGTCATCTGCACTATAATCTGATCCGAGTAAGGATTTTCCGTATGAAGAAGCATCACTGCTTGAAACTTCTTCAGCTGCTAAAGATGTTCTCTCTGTGTCTGTATCATTTATTGAAGGCATATCTCTATTTGATTCATCTGAGACGATTTTATTTAGGCCATTTTCTTCTGTATCAAAATCAATCTCTTCTAGATTTTGTGCCTCAATAAAGGAATCTATATCCGATATGACATCATCTTCTCCATGAAGCGATTTAAGCTCGTTACCTGAAACAGATTTTGCTGTCTTGCTTTCGGTAGCAGGATCTGTTGTTAGTAGAGATCCATCTATAGATGACATGCTCTTTCCCAGGTCTAATGGACCACCTTTCTGTGCGACACTTTGGCCACCATTTATTTTTGACTTATTGTTACCTTGTGAACCTGATTTATCATTTCCGTGTTTACTATTAGTCGTTCCGGCATTGCTCGAATTTGCATTATTATTATAGAACTGGGCAGAGTTAAGTAGTCTGCTACCATTTCCATTGGCAACAGATGCGTTCTTACTTGATATATGCTCCATCTTGGAGTTAGTAACAGATCCATTTGTAGATCCACTTTCTAATCTGAAAAACTTGGAGTGGATATCAGCTCCTTCTTCATCTTCATCTTCATCCTCCTCTTCTTCATCTAGATTCTCATCATAGTCAAAATTCATTGAATATTTACTCCGCCTACGAGTATGTCCTTGGCTTACTTTTAGTGCTTGAGGTGAACGCTTTGAACTGTTCTCAAAGTTTCTCGATGACTTGTTAGATACACTCAGGTTATTATGATTTTGATTATTATTTGAACTACTCCTACTATTCGAAACATGGCCGACTTTCTTTCCAGCGGGTTTATGATGACCATTTGATGACTTAGAACTTGGGGTTTTCTCCTCACGTTTACTTTTAAAAATCCTAACAAATGGCAATCCGGTCTTCTTATTTTCCTTCTTCTTTTCGGATGGATGATCATATACAGTACTGTCATTCAGTTCCTCATTTAACATACTGGTTGATATGAAGCTCTGTTTCATTAAGGTATTGCTAGTTTGATTATCATGACCATTTATATTACTGGATTCCATTACATGATTCCCATGTTGAGTTGCACTGTATTTCACATCCTTTATTTCATTGTTTTGGGCATCACCATTGATCCCAGCTTCCTCAAGTTTTTGATCACCAAATTGTCGTTGACTCACATATGACCGTTCTTCACCTCCATTCTTTTTCATTCTCGCCTTAGCAATAGAGGCATAACTCTCCATAAAATTCTTTGAGATAGGTGGTGACTCTAATTCCCCTAGAATGGTTGATCCATCTGGGTTTTTATAAATATCTGAAATCTTTGAGTCCATATTGTCAAAATTAGCTGCACCATAATTCATTACTGCTTCCTCATCCACTAACGGTATATAAGGTTTCATAATTCGAGACATCTGATCCTTCTCAGGACATATGCGAAGGAACTGAGCCCTCAACATATTGATGGAGCCAACAGTATCCATGATTAGATAAAAATAGGGTCCTATTATACTTTCTTTTGTTGATTCTTAATACAGTATTCTTTCCTAAATCACGGTTTTTGTTAAGGTATATTCAGCACAGTATGTTAGTCTTGTTATCCAGCTGGTAGGTGTTGTACGTTTCTTTGAAATTATTGTTCAAGTATAGTGTCAAACTGATGGTTAAAGGTAAACCCAAATTAAGATCAAAAACGGAAATAAAGCTGATCATTTTAAACGTTTAAATTCACGTGATCATAAAATTTTTCAGGAAAGAAAATTTTGGGAAATTTTGCGATGCTCATCGCAAAATACATAATGATTAACATATATAAAATATTAATAATCTGACTGAAATACATATTTTATATCAATTTCTTTTCAATATTTCCAAAACTATTTTATTTGCATGGTTTATTTGCTCTAGTTTCACAAAAAATTACATTAAATATAAATTAACTCTTGAAAGAAGAAAGAAAATAATATGAAGTTATCTAATAATTGGGCTTCTCTCATGAGTGAAGGGGGTATTAAAAAATCAAAGAAGAAGGTTAACTCGAAAAAAAGTGTTAAGAAAAGCCATGTTTCAAAAAATGTTGTCAAGAAAGCTCCTAAGAGTAAGATCATGAGTATGGTTTATGATATGAATAAAGAAATTGAGAAGCAAAAGATTAATAAGCAGAAGGGGAAAGAATTTGAATTTAAGGATAATATGTCTGATGAAGGTAAACAGCTCGATGATATAAAACCTTCAAGAGTTACTGGTAGAAATACTACTGAAATTGGTAAGTACGTTGCCATAGATTGTGAGTTTGTCGGTGTAGGGCCAGAAGGTAAAGAATCTGTTCTGGCAAGAGTATCTATGGTCAATTATCATTGTAATGTCATATTAGATAAGTTTGTAAGGCCTAGAGAAGCTGTTACTGACTGGAGAACTTGGGTCAGTGGTATTAAACCAGAGCATATGAAAGGAGCTGTCACATTCAACGAGGTACAGAAGGATGTTGCTAAAATACTAGAAAACAGAGTTCTAGTCGGGCACGCTGTCAAACATGATCTAGAGGCACTGATGTTATCTCATCCTCGCTCTAAAATTATAGATACATCAAGACATCTCCCATTTAGACAACAGTTTGCGAAGGGAAAGAGTCCAAGCCTGAAAAAATTGGCAAAAGAAATTTTGAATGTAGAAATCCAGGATGGCCAGCATTCTTCAATTGAAGATGCTAAAGCTACAATGCTCATATATAAGTCTGCAAAGAAAGACTTTGATCAAGAACATAGGAAAAAGTTCGGGCATTGATAATTTTTATCAAGTATTATCTTACAAGGCTTTTTACTACAGACAAAAATAAATCATAAAAAACTAAAAGCAAAATTCGCATCAAATTGTATTATTTTATAAAATTCATAAAGGCGTATATAATAGGAAGTCATAAAGTAGCATTAAAATATTTTCTTTTTTTTTTTTATTTGTCTCCGACTTAATAAGTTGAACTGATTAATACTGCAACAATTTGTGTAGTTAATCTTTTCCTCCTATAAATTACTTCTGGACTTTCAAAGAATGAAGATACTAAAGTTTTGCTATCTTGATCGATACTATCAAACTTTACAAGGAAAGATAAACCCCTTTTCTCTAATTTTTTCAGAGTTTCATCAAAGAAGTCATCAAGCTTTTCGAATTCAGGATGTAATACTAATAATCTTATTATCTCAAAAATAACTGGACCACAATCAGAAACCCTTTCAAAAGAAGAAATTCTTTTTAGCTCCTGTCTAATTAATGAATAAAATCTAAACACTGTAATAGGATTTTTATTCAATAACCACTCTAAGATTAATGAGAATCTGAGCTTAAATGGTTCATCAGTGACTGTACTACTGAACAATACTGCACATTGAAATAGTGTCACTTGTGCGGCATCACTATCCTCACTTAACCATTTCAAAACAACTTCTGGTATTTTTATATGTTGATCTAGATAGACAAAATCTTGATCAAAATCAACGTCCTCTAAGATTTCAATAAACTGTTCGGTACCAAATAGTAGGTATAGTAGAGTAACATAGGGGAAGTATTCTTTAGAAGTTCTATCAATCAAACTCTCAAAATAATTATGCCTAAACTGCATGGTCAAGAATGCTATCGCATTGGATCTGATAAATGGAATGGAAAACCCTCTTATTACAAATGATATTATAAGTGGGGTAAAATTACTCTCTGTCCACACGATACCGTATGTTTCATCAATTTCTGTTAAAAATCTTGCAGCAAATTTTCTCTCACCCATTAATAGTGGAATAATTGGTCCTACTTTTGAGTTATCATCGAATCTATAAATATAGAGCTTTCTAAAACACATTGACAATAGAAGGAGACCTGATTCGAATAAAATGGGGTGTTTAGATTCCAGAAAAATAGTAGAGAACCAGAACATTTTTCTTATTAATGGTGATGGTGGATGTAATCCATCAACAACCTTACTGTAAGCAAATATATGTGAAATCAAAAGGAATGTAGTTTCTTCGTTAACGACTGGTATACTGCTGACTTTAATGGTCTCACCGAGTAAATTCCTACATAAGGGTAATGAGGCATCAGTTTTCCCTACAATACCCACAATCATCATAGCTCTAGCAGATAAAAATGAATCGCCATTAAACACAAATGACATCAAGTATTTTTTATACTTGCTTTTCCATT
Source organism: Nakaseomyces kungkrabaensis (assembly GCA_030556385.1). Classification (NCBI taxonomy): domain Eukaryota; kingdom Fungi; phylum Ascomycota; class Saccharomycetes; order Saccharomycetales; family Saccharomycetaceae; genus Nakaseomyces; species Nakaseomyces kungkrabaensis. Next base: position 21,475 of record JAKTPY010000041.1, on the reverse strand, counting down.
GACCGGATTCGATCGTAGCACCATAGTCCATTAGTGCTAATACGTTGCTAATAAAGCACTCTAAAATGTTAAACTTACTAGAAACTGATGTCGTTGTAAAGCTCTGTAATAGACTTCCCTTTTCCTGACCAAAACCAAACATGAATTTGGATTTTTCTGTAGAAAATATTCTTGTAATCTCATCAAGATGACTTCTCTCAGTTTCAGCTAAGGCAATATTCATAGATAGAGAATAGCACACATTCATTAATAACCCATGAAGAGAATTTCTCAATTCGATGGGGCCAACATCAATCAGCAAGGAAATAATGAATAGCACCTCAGGTAAAAACATCTGAGCTAGAAGTGGTGTTTCAAAAAATAAGTGAATACTAATCTTAACTAATATCGTTAGTTCAGACCAACTTTGGGTTAATGATTCAATTCTTAATGAAGGTAAAAATCCTCTGATCTTAGAGATTAGTTTTTTAATAATACAACTAGCTATTTCAACAGTTGGTAAAGCTGTTAAAAGATGAATTGTCTTCGACCAGTCTCTGTTTTCAGAATCTCTTTCAAGAGCATGATTTATAACCTCATTGACTAAAATATCTGATAGTCTACCATCAATAATAAGCAAACACCAAATCTGCTGGACATAAATTGTGATGAAATCAGGTTCCTCAACAGTTAGACGGATTAATGAACGGAATATCCGAGAGATAGATTCAGGCCCTTCTTCAGGATCCTCCAGGTAAACATATTCATATAAATTATGTGTCCAATAGGATAATGCACAAATAGTTTGTGGTACCATATTGTGTGGTAAAATTCCACTCTCTAAACCATCTAGGAAGTAGTCCCAAATATATCTTGTTAATTCACAGGAGTTTTGTGATAAAGATTCAGAAATAACACATAAGAAAGTAGTTGTGTCATCGGGTACATAAATTTCGGGAGATTTGTGGAAATGAGTACCAAGATCTAATTGAAATGCTCTTTCAGCAGCAGCTAATAAATTATAGGAAGAGTTTTTAACAAGATTATCTTCATCAAATAACCCGACCATTGAAACAAGAAGAATGTGACAGACAATCTTTTTATTATCGCTTAGTTTTTCCTTTTCTCTTTCGAGAGTTATAGTTGTTCTTGAGTGTGTCGAAATAGTGGTGCTGTTTATAATGTATTCATTTTCTAGACGCGATTGCGCTGAAGAGAACATTTTGACGATTTCCAAATATTTTGAACTACTGAAAATTAGTCTTTCTCCATTTAAAAATGCCACTGTAAACTCTTTCATTATACCAGTGCTTGAAGAAACATGTACTGAAGATAGTTGGTTAATATCGTAAACATCATTGAATCTTATACTAACTAATGAGTTAATTTCATCAATTTTATAATGGCGGGGAGTTTCGTGTAAGACTTGGAAGTAACGGTTACCCATCTTCAACAAAACAGGCGTAAATCTCTTTTTCTCTTCACTATATAGAGAGATATCGTGTAGAGATATACGAACATCGTGTACTATATCCAGTCCCTCATTACCAATTCCCAAAGATTTGACCAACTTATCATCCGTACTGCTATTAATAAAGTTATGGGGGATTTCTGGTACCAGATAAGGATTCTCCTCGCGGAAGAAGTCTGCATAAACATCCATAAATTGTTCGTTAACATTGAAGTAGTAAAATCCGATACAGTTCTTAACACAGATATCAGGCACCAAAGTACAAAGCATTGTTGAAAACTTCTTGATATCAGATCTCAGATTGTTAAATTTTGTACAATCCAAAATCAAATAATGTTTAACAGTCCAAATTCTAGAGTATATTTTGAAAAATTTGTAGGCTAAGATTTCTGTTTCCACCTCACCATTACTGAAGTTTCCTAGAAGTAGCGTTATTGTTGGAATACCATCTGCTGATATTGATTCCTGAACATAATGAGTAGCACCTTGGAGAGAGTGGGCATTTCTAAAAGCATACCTACTCATAAAATCGTATAATTGAGGATATGTAGTTGCGTTATCACGGACAAATACAGGTAACCCACTTGTATATTGAATCCTAGGTGGACCTAAGTCTCCTAGTAAGGAATCAACCAATAGAATTGTATTTTTCAAGAATTCAAAGTTATCGGCATTCTCATGCCTATTTAAAAGGAACTGTCTAATAGCCAATCCATTTTTATAAAGGAAACTATGCAAAAACCCAAAATCAAAGGAAACTGGAGTTGGATCTGTCCTAATTGGAATGTTGAGATTTCTATCTGGTCTTGATACTTCGCTCAGGAATGCAAAAATATATTCCTTGCACTGATTAAAGAACTCGGTCTCATTTTTCAAGGCTTCCCATTTAACATAGTTGTCTGAACCATTGGCAATATTTTGGATAACTTTCGCCAAAGATATAAATGACCTTTTTTCTCTTATAGTCATCACATTTATGAGATTTTCTGATTCGGGGCTAACAAGCGCAGGACAAATGAATCTTAAAAAAACACAAGATCCAACAGCAACCAATGCATAATCCGGAAATTTTTCCTTTACGTTATGGTAAATAGTCTGACAAATATAGAATAAATCAGGCGGCATTAATGAGACTGATGTATTAATTGCATCAAGGATCTTCATCATATATTTTTTGAACAAAGTGACATCTCTTTCATAGCTCTGGCCAGGAGATTTTATTTTTTCTACCTCAAATGCCTCTTGTTTATCAATTAGTTCCTGGAGGATAGGTTTTATGGTGTCAATCAGGTACTTGTTACCCTTTAATCTTGCAAGCATAGATAAAGCACGAGTAGCAACACTATTTCTTCTCAAGATGTCAGTAGGTCTTACTGATTGTTCTATTTCAGCACTTATTAATTGTGAAACAGCTATGTGAGCAGCATTTCTAGTATTGAAACCGTCAACTAGATCAGCTGCATACGCATCTAAATCATTAGCTGGACAAATAGCAGCAGCAATTAAAGATAGATTAGGATGACTAATAGCAAATTGGAGTAATTTATCCATAGCTACAAGCTTTACCTTCTGAGATATTAATGGTGAAAGTTCAGAGTTAGATACAGTATTAATAAATACCTTTAAAAATGCCAGTCTGATATTTTTATTCTTTGAATATCCCATAGGGAGAGTAAACTGCAAACTTGCTTCCACATTCCTATTTGATAAATTTGTTAGTGATAGAATAATATTATCATTAAAGACACTCATTTTATGTTTTAATGAAGGTGGAAATCGTTCTGGATCTTTTGTTTTCTCTAGCCCTTTCAACAAGATGTTAAAGTAATGGCCAAATACCAATGCCTGTGATTTTTTTAGTTCTTCAACTGATGTCGATGGTGGAGTCTCAAGAGGAAGATTTTCTGTCAGATAAGATATGGCGTTTGACGATTCAATGGCTGTATCGATATATAAGATATCGAGATCTCGTGTTTTTAAATCCATTTCCCTATGAGGTTTTGATAGATTATCAAAGTCATAGTTTTTGGAGATAGTCAACTTGAACCAGTCAGTCACAATTTTTAGCCATTTGTTTTTCAGTTGGAAATGATTAACAATTGCCAATGTTCCTTGAGCATTGTTCATTGCTTTAAACATCTTGGACATTTGAATTATAGCTTTGAAGTATTTTGGACTATCACTTGGAATTCTTTCTATCATTTCACATAAATCATCGATAAAATTGACAATTTCTGATGAGAATAGTAACATTGATTTTTCTTCATCTTCTCTATTCAAGATCGTTCTCAAAATAATTATTATTTGCTCTAGCAAAACGAAGTTCAGTTCCTGTTCTGGTTTAGATAGATCAAGATTAGACAGCTCGTCTAGACGAATTCTTAAATTTTTGAAAAGATATTTGAACGCTAATGGATGAAGTTCCAAACTTAAGATATCTTTAGAATTTTCTCTTGTTAGTAAGTCTACATTATTCAACCATTGACACTGTATACTGACAAAATAATCCAGATCCTTCTTTAGTTCAGACTTCATGGTTTCAATATAAGTAAAGTTTTCTCTTGAACTTTTATTGCTAGAAAATAAAATACCAGCTAAGGAAGCAATGATACCAGCAAAACTTCTGAAATCATTTAGTTCTTCGTGTGAATGACTTGATATAATGGACAAGGAATACCATTTTCGATATATCATCTTGAAAGAATCCATTAAGATAGAATCTGGATACCTCAAACATTTCAGAATACTGCTTCTAACACGTCTCTGAAAAGCTACTGAACCTGATGTAGAGTGAGTGTCACCGGCAATGGCCTTGATAAAGTTAACATTGTCAATCCAGTTCTTTTCATGTTCCTCCGCATACTTGTCATGAAATTGGAGTAAGCTTAGAAATTCACTGAAAGCTATCTTTAAACTCTTTTGAACACTGGGTTTACTACAATAAAGTGAAACAAATAAACCTCTAGCCACTATTCCGAGGATCATTGGGAAAGTTGCACATTCGATATCCTTTATGATATTGATCTGATTAGTCTTTTCAGCCACAATACCTAAGTGTGATCTAACTCTCATAAACTGAACCACAATATCTAGCAAGCTTTCTCTTTTTTTTGTTTCTAGTTTTAAGTCAAACAATCCTACCGCAAATAAAATGACAGTGTAACTACAGATAAGATGATAACCTTGCATCGTCAGTGGTTCTGTAGAATCACTAAATTCCGTGACGTAGTCAATTAAGACATTCATGAAAGATTTTGCCTTTGATTGTAAACTTTCATCAGCACTAATAAAAGCAACAAAGATAGGTTTTATGATATTACGGAAATCTTTTGAGACCCAACTAGATTTAGAGTTCTGATCATGAGGTACAATGAAGTAACGAGTTAATCTTTTAAATATGCTAAAAATCGATGTCATAATATATTTTGCATCAGGATTTTGAGCGCAGTCCTCTTCGACAAGAGCATTGTTTGAGGCATTCCCCAAGTTTAGTTTCAAAAACCTCCTAGCTGCCTCATCAGAGTATCTTCTTTGTTTACTTTTTTGGAATGGTGATTTCATTGATGGACTCTGAACAGATGGAGTTGAAGTCGTTACCATCATTAAAGCAGCTGCAATATTTGATGCGGGTTCTGTAGATGACGACCCATCATTCCGAGTTGGATTTTCTTTACTAGTAGAGCTTGATAAAACGGCATTTCTTAAGTTGGATGATGTAGGCGGTAGGTGATGTGGTCTTGGTGCCAAGAGGTGTGAAAACTGAGAGTCTGTGACCGAGCTATCAACTGAATTTTCTGACTCTGATAAATTAGGCGATGCTGATGTCGATGGATTGAATGAATTGGTAGAATTCTCAATTTCTGAAAAAGAAGGGCTAATGCCAGGAGTGAATGACCTTTGTGATGGTGAGAAAGATCTTACCGAGGACGCATCTGAGGTGGTACTACCAGTGAAATGTTTTCGTGTCCCAAACTCATCAAGAATGGTACCATCGAGAATGGAATTAACAATATCAGACACTTTGTCTTCAAAATATGGGTGTTCAGTCAGCAATATATCAGCGGTACTTGAAAATAATACTTTAAAAAAATCAGAGGTCCTTTCGGTTACCGATTGTAGCAGGGATTTAGTATTGGGTAAATGAAAAAAAACTCTGAAACCCTCAGTGTAGAAATTCAGCTTCCTTAAGTCTGATGATGCAACTGTGGATTCAGCATTCAAATGACAAAGAAAGGTATCCCAGTCGAAACGAATTGCAGAAGAGAAGAAACTTAACGAAAATCTCCCATGAACCTGAGGATATCTTTGTAGACATTCAATTAGGCTTGTATTCAGCTTACCATCCCAATTGTCGCCTACTTTTAAGTTACTACCTAATACATTCAACAACCGCCTTGCAAATAATACGGACGGTAAAGAAGGTTCTATCAACGAAATTGCAGATGTCATATTCATTAGACATAACAGAGCGCCAACGGTATCTAATAACGCATTGTCACTTACATATTGCAAACCATTCAAATTCTTTATTAGTGATTTCAAAAATTTTACAGTTTTCTTCTTAGAAATTTGCAAATTTGTTAGTTTCTTCCAACTATTTGATAGTTGTTTGATACTTGCGTTTTTTTCCTTTTCCTTTGGACTATCAGCTCTTGGATAATAGGAAGAAGAGGTTGCACTTCCCTTTGAAAGCTTATTAACATCTGTCAGATATTTAAATGGCATGGAATTTAGTTCCGCAAATGCTTCTCCATCCAACATGACTAGCGTTATCAAGAATCTCAAAATGGAAGAGTGCGGGAGGGCTATGCTATGTTCATGGATGGTGTATAATTCTAAGATGTTATCCAGATGTGGAATCTCGGGTTGCGTGGCCTCTGCAGCAAGCTTTGCATCGTCAAAGTCAACAAATGGGTTGAAACTTTTAGATTTGTTAGATGAGGTTGATGAGGTTGATGATGCATTTAGTCTGTTTGTAGTTGGGTAGTTTTTAATCAAATCAGATGCATTAAGTGTAACTGATGATGATTTCATAGATGTTGCATTTGATATATCTTGGAATGCTTCACCAAAGTTCGATATTGGGGTTGGTATCTCCAGGGTTACCTCTGGAGATGCTCTCGAAGACGACCTGCTATCTGAGTTCCCTATACTATGCCTATTTGACCTATGATGGTCCCCGGAATCAACTTGTATTGGACTTATTGATCTTTCTGCTTGTCTGATTGAATTTAGAATATTAATATTTTGTGTGCTTGATAGCATAGAACTTACATTGAACATTGAGTATATCTCTTCAAACAATTCATTAGCAGTTGCACTGGTAGACTTATTGATCTCTAGATGTGTAGTTCCTGTATGATGACTTTCCACCACTGAATAGATTCCCATAAAATCCCTTGGTCTTAGCATTATCCAGAAAAGCATCGACTCCGATGCAAAGAACAGGAGAACACATTTGTATATGGGACTTCTTAATGCATGGAGCACGACGCTAACCTTTTTAAGATAAGTTGGGAGGAAATCCTTCGTTATATATGCAAAACTGAATAAATCCAAGTATTCAATAATGTAAGGTTCAGCTTCAGCTGCATTCTCCTGTAGCAAATTTTGTATATTAGTTTCCAGAAACTTCAGGTATTCTTTTGGGTTAGATGCAGCTAGAAATTTCACGATATGGCCAATAGTTACGTCCATCAAGGTACAGTATTCTGGGTGTTTGTTTGCTTTTAAATAAGCATCATAATGATCTAGTGTATTTGGCTGGTGTGTCTCCATTGCGTGTTTCTCAATGTTTTTTAGCACTACTAATGTTTGGGTATTGAACTTAAGTCTTGCACATGTATATATCAGTCTTGATGTAACGTTTCCATCTAATTTTTTTGGAGGACTTTGGTGATAACAAGTCTTTGATGTTGAGTACCCTACAAAGAAACTGGACATGTTCTGTTGCTTCTTCTGCCATTCTTTAGTATCAGAGGATAAGTTAGGATTTATTGATTTAGAGGTAAACTTACTAATCTCGAACACATCGATATTAGAGTTCATGTCATCCCTATTATCCTTTGATTTCTGCTCATCAAACTGCCAGTAGAACTCTAGTATATCACTTAACAGTCGCACAACAATGAGTGTAGACTGTATGGCATCTGGATTGATTTTACCTGAGATGATATCCTCGTCATCCAAAATTGACTCCAATAAATTCAAAGCATTCTCAATTACGGTATTCAGATCTTTAAAAACAGCAATCTTCATAAGCACTGACCTTATGGATAAGAAAAACGGTTCAGTTTCAACCTCAGTATATGAAGTAGCTGTAGACTCAACAGGCAGTAGTGGAAGTAACCTGCTGAAGAACAGATAGTTCACCATTGACTGTATCATATACGGTCTCGGCATTTGAGGATCTATACTACTCATTATTGAATTTATTCCTTATTTATTTTCTGCTCTTATCCTTCTTGTGGTAGTTCTAGTTTAGTGATTTTATTATTTTTGGTTGGTTCCTTCTAGTTGATGTCAGTTTACCAAATGTTGTTGAGTTATTTTTTTTTTCCCTTTCTCTCTTAATTAGGGCTGAAAGAAATAATAACAAAGAAACCAGTTTTGTTCGTCGAATTGAGATAGTTTAAGGTATATATATGGCACTTTTTTATTTTTTTTTTTTTTTTTTTTTCGAATTTTTCCTTCCTTGGTTACAAAATCCCCCCTTTTTTTTTCCCTTTTATTTTATTAAATTGCCCCAAAAAAAAAAAAAAAAAAAAAAAAAAGAAAAATTTTGAGACAATATTAGGGCTTCTTTACTGTGGGAAAGGAACAGAGGTAAGAGTTAGGGTTTAGGGTTCGGGCTGTCAATTTTCTTTTTAGTCCATTGTTCACACAGAAACACCTGTACAGAATGACAGCTTTATCGGAAAACACGTAAATCATTATTCTTTCAATTTTTATGATATGCAAAAAAATAACCCTAATTACTAGCATGACGTAGAAATAATAAACCCTGGAGTGTCATAATAAGATTGTCATGATGAGATGCACTATATTTTAGAATATTTATACTTAGTGACTATACACTGCTATCACTTAAGAAGTCGTAGTCTTCCCAGTTTCCAGAGTTGGGGACGGAGTCTTCTTCTTCACTGATGATGCTCTTTCCAGCGTTGTTATCGTTTTCAAATCTTAATATTTCTTGGTATAGTTTTGTAGTTTCAGATTGTAGGCCGTGGAGGTCGATTGTACTCATTTCCTCGTTTTCATTGTTGTTATTGTTGTTATTATAATTCTGGTTCAAGGAGTCACGACTCACTGGTGGAGTATATACTGTCTCACTTTCGTGGTGCATATGTATCTTCGTATTCAATAAACCTTGACCTATCAGTAACAGCTCACTGGTTCCTTTCTTCCTTATCTTCACCAATATATCCTGGATATCTATGTTGGGGGGTAGTGGGAAATATTTCAATCTCTTGGTTATCCCTTCATATGGAAAAATACCTGTCAGGTCCACACTACCTAATTCTGATTTGGTTACATTATCTAAGATTACTAACTCTTGATTCTCTGGGAAGTGACCTTGGTGTGTTTTCAATGTGACATTTAGGATGTGATTATCAAGTTCTACAACCACTGTAGCACTTTTACATACGTTAGCACATAATTCTGCCTCATCTAGACCGCACAGGATGTTTTTGAGACAATTTCCATATTTCATTATGGGTTTTCCATCAGACTTTTGTGAAAGATGTTTTTTGTAATAGTAATACCCATGTGCAATTTCAGCTAGTTTTTCTTGGCTCTTTTCAAGGTTAGCTTTCTCATTAAGTAACTGACTAAGCTCCAGTTCAATGTGTTTTTCTTCATCTTTACTTTGCTGTTCTTCGATTTTCTTCAATGATTCCTCCATATTTACCACTTGCTGGCGTATGTTATCAATGACCACCATAGGAACTGACACAGAATGGTCTAGATACTCAGGAGTAACATTTCTAGTGGTTTCAATGACGTCATAGTCCATCGCGTTAGTCTGGAATGTTGTTGCATAGGCCATCGGAACCTGGTTCTTGAAATGAATCACTAGAGTAGCATCTTTGATTTCATCTGATGGCAAGTCCTTCAAATCACTATCTCTCTTTATTAATTTCGATATATTGTTGTAGTAAAGTACTATATCAGCTTCCTCATACAAATTCTTAACTCGATACCGTAGCACAGTTAGCAAGGTGAATACTTCTACTGCGTATTTGCAATCTTCAAATGTGGACTCATCAATGGTATCACCATTGATAGTACGGACAATGAAAGCCATAGTGTGTTTTTGGTTATTTATTATTTGCTATAGTATGAATACTGAGATCTTAAAATAATTTTAAATGAAAGGTTAAATGAACTTGAATATTGTATCATATTTGGCCTAGGGGTGTCTGTCTATTTGATGGTGGATTATGCCATTTAGGGTAATTATTACGGGTAACTTTTAGAAGTATTAATTCTTCTCACCATTATAAATAAATTTATTACTTGGGAATGATAGAGAAATATACTATCGCTTATTGTTTTAGTGTACTTTAAATTAAAGTAATTAGTTAGTGCTTACCATCAATTTTTTACATATATTTCAAACTATTATATTACATATATCTATTATGTTTACGGTGAAAAAAAATTTATGTTTTGGAAAGATTTTTTTAGTTGATATAAAGTCATCTTGAACTATTTTTAAAGTCAACTAACATAATTTATAAACTTTAAATGTGAACAGTGATTAAATTATTTAAATACTAGTTATTACTGCTATAATTGTACAAACAAATGATATTAAAATATTAGTCTAAATTAATAAAAATTAAAAAAATTGTAAACAAAGATTTTTTTACAAAAAGCAAAGATAAATGCTTTTGGGAAAAAAAGAAGAATATAAGCTTTTGTTACTTTTTAGCTGTGCGTACAAAGTCTGGTGGATTGAAAGTGTATTGTGCTCTACCCTTTTCGTCGTATTTTGTAAATTCATCAGTAATTGGCACATCTTCCATATGTGCCTCATCTATTTGTCTTTGGGAAACACCCATTGGATCTCTGCAAACCCAGACAATAGGTGACTTCGCGTTAACCGATGGATCTGTATATGCTGTTTCAGCGTAGTCTAAGTTGTACTGAATTGTTGTGTTCATAACTAGCGGTAGCCTCATTCTCATCCTACAGAATGGATAACTCTTGCTAGGCATAAAGAAATTTTTGATTCTTGTAAAGGTACCGTGACTTGATAAGATATTTCCCGGAAATGCACCTGGGTCATCAGTCATGGCCATTGGATCACTGAAAATCTTTCCCACATCAGCATTACCAATAACTGCACCTTCCGGATTGACTTCTTCATGGAAGTTTTCGTTTTGCCTCTTCAAATCCTTAACATCAGAATAGTGCAGCTTTCTAAATTCCTCATCACTACAAACAAAGGTACTAGCATGCTTTGAGGTGTATGTTGAGTTGCTTTGTTTTCTTCCTGCTTCACTTTTTGTTGTACCTTCTTCGAGGTTGCCCAAAGTTGAAACTTCATCTGAACAACTTCCCTCTTTACTCTCTTGGAGTTCTTCCTCAGGTAATAAATCTGCTCTTCTTAAGTCACCCTTGGTAGCTGGTCTAATGATACCTTTACTCTTGTCATCATCGAATAATTTCTTCAATTCGTCACCGAGATTCTTTATTTCTTTTAAACCTTGATCTTTTTGTGGATATCTGTGGTTTCTTTCTCCTCTAGCATTCAAAATTGCGCTTAATGGAACTGCATCGACAAGTGGTAAGAATCTTCTCTTCATGTAAACATGAGCAAGGGCAGTAACAACAATCCAAACACATTCCAGAACCAATGGTCCCCAGGCCTTCCCCATAATAAAGAGACCTAGAAGACAAACTTCACTCAAGTATATACCAACGAACACTTGGAACAATGCTCTAACGTAATTCCTACCCTTTAGATCGAATGAGTAGCCTTTAACGAAGTTCAAATTGTACAGATTGGCCAAGTATAAGAACAAAAACATGATTGTTGAAAACACAAGCAAAATAGGAGAGATAATAATATAACTGATCATGATACAAACCAATACCTCAACCTGTGGGTATACAACACCCCATGATGGCTTAGAAAGATTATTATATCTGTTCCATTTTTGTCTTGGAGTCGTATCTAAGATTTTTCCCAAAAATTTAGATAGGATTAGGTTTACTACTTGCAATAATTGACCAGTTGGCACAGTCAAACCTTGCAATAGGAAATAGGTAATGTAGAAGTTGGAAGCTTTTGGTAAGTTATTTGCCAATAGCGTCATTGCAGAGCCTGGCTCACGAATAATAGCTGTAACCGTAGACGAAGCTGATGAAGTAGCAGTGGTAACAATGAATGTTTGGATAACCTGGAAAGCGTAGTACCATTTATGACAGTAACCATCAGTTTCTTGTCTCGTGACGTTACCACTCATTTCACCGACTTTCTTAATAAATGGTGCAACTAAAGACATCAAGATGGAAAGAGCCAAGGATGGAACTAAACCAGTGATGATACCCATAATAACATTAGGAACGTTATTCAAGAAATGTAAGAAATGAATTTTCTCAGTCAAGAAATTAACATTAGTTATACAACCAACCACAGCTACTGGAATTGCCCAGAAAATAATCATGGCGGTTAAGATCAAATTAGCCACAAGACGTTTCATATACCTGGCCTTTTTTGTCAAGTTTAAGTTGTCCCACATCAAGTCATCTGGACTGTAACCGATCAAGCACTTACCATAATCCTTAAATCCCAATATAACTGGGACAGACTGGTAGCATCGTTGCGCTTCCAACTGGGTATCAAAAATGATAAAAACAGTGTTCAAATGAGAGCTCTTCATCCATTTCTCCTGTTCTTCCTCGATTTTGCTGTTGAGCTCTCCGATTGTCTTTGTAGAATGACTTAGCATATCCACTTTTTTACCACCCAGAAATGTAGGCAAGGGCCAATGTTTTAACCAAATCTTTGGTCTTTTGTTTTGAGGTACGTAGGTTGACAGATCGTCCTTTGGTTTCCCATCCTTGTACAACTTTTCACGTTTCTTCTCAGTATTCTGCTTTTTGACACACTTGTTGATCAATTTATTCAAGGTCTTTTCATATTTGTTTGCAGTTTGGTCTCTTTCTTTGACCATATCTTGTAATTCCTTCAATTTTCTTGCGTATATGATATTTGTTGCGTTTGGGAATAACCTGTCAAACTCACCTTCGTCGTTATACTCATCGGACAGTTCTGTAACTACCACTGTCCTCGAAGATAACAAACCATCGTATAATGGTGTCGTCTGCATAGCGTGTCTCAACGACACATAATGATAGAGTTCCCTGTATATGACGTACGTAATCAACCCGAATATAATCCAGCTTAAGAACACATGCGCATAGAATCTTCTCCTGTTCCTGACATTTGCAAACGACATGACTTCAAACCCCTTCAAATGGTTACCGTTGGTTATGTTGACAGGCAACAAAATGGGGAACAGTATGAAGCACGAAATGAAAGATATACCTGTGAATATACCCAGGTACCGTAGGTATAAGTACCCGTCCATACTGCAATGTTGTATTAGGAACGAGTGGGGTCTTGTCATCAAAAAGGATAACCATGAGGTGTGTTCTTCATCGTATTCTATTGAGTCTATTCTTTCTTCTTCTGAGATAGTCTGTATGTCAGTCAGGGTCCGTGGCTCGTAGACTCTCTTATTCCTTGGTTTCAAATACCAGAACAAAGCTAAAAATATTATAGCTACCACACCGTTGAATATCAGTGTAGTAACAAATGCTGAAGTAGACGAACTAGTATCAGCGGCCATTGTCAAAAATTATTATTTATTGTATTGTATTGTTTATTATTGATAATATTGTTACAAAAGTATGTGTATTACAGAAAAATAATAAAATAATAAATACAAGAATTTAAAAACAAAACCCCAATCTCGAATTATATTAACAATTATATAGAAGAAAAAACAAAGTAACACCAGCCCCTTCACATCCCTTGGAATAAATAAATGTTAATAAAGAAATGGACTCCGTGATGATAATAAAAAAAAAAATGTATCGAAAGAAAACGTAGTAGGCAATAAAATTAGACGTAATATTAAAAATAAATAATAAATAAGAATTAATTTAACCTTAAATCCGTGCAGGGAAAGGGTTCTTAGAATTTTTAAAATTACTTGCGTCGTAATAATGGAGAAATGCATGTGTTACATCACTGCAGTTACATCACTGCAACACCTGCATTATGTCAAAGGGAGTTCACCCGACATACCATAGTAGAGATGAAAAATAAGAATTTCTTTAATTTTAAAAAAAATTTTTTTTAAGGGCCCTCCCCACACATCTACGCTTTTTATTAATTTATTTTTTCTTATCTCCCTTTAAAAATTATTCTCCGTGGCAATAGAAAAAAAAAAAAACCTTGCCTTCCGTAACCCGACAGTGATCCGGGGACCGGGGAAAGTTTAGAAAAACGAAAAAAAAGGACTTTCTACAGCCACACAACACAACACCTTCCCGTACACAACTATATACATATATACGTAAATCAGGTGACATGATATACATACCCACGAATACACAATCATGAATACAAAATACACGAACGCATCACATGCCCTAAATTGGAGTAAACGAAAAATCAAAGAAGGAGTGAGTGAGTTAAAGGCAAAATGTTTCATAAAAAAAATATCTCGGAACAACACCCATATAACCGGTATTGGAAACAAATAAAATACCGGAATTTCTATCATTTTATTTTTTATTATTATCTCTATTATTTAACTGGGGAGGGGGGGTCATGACCCCCCCCCTCATCTACTAAGTAAGCGCACTCTCACAGACTACCCCGCAAATAAAAATAGCATATCACTGCCTCTTCTCCTCCCCCCTCACCCCATACACCCGAGATGGCATTGAAAGAAAAACAAGACAATAATGAGACAATGGTAAGAATGTGCGCCGTGTTTTCCATTGAGGGAAATATATTGATTGGAGGAGAGCATTGACATAAACCCTGTCTACAACAGAAAAAAAAAAGAAAGAAAAAAATAGGTTGCTTTTCTCGAGAATCAAGAAAAAAAAAAAAAAAAAGAGGAGATCAGAAAAAATCGAAAGGAAAGTGATTTACACCCTAACACCCAGGGATACTTGTTTTCTTCTAAAAAAAACAACAAAGAGAGAGGGAAGAAGTGGAATGTTACAAGAGAGAACAAGGGACAACAAAGCACCCTGAAAAAAGAACAGAAAAAGGAAGAAAAAGGGGAAGCCTCTCCTTATGAGATTCTGTCAAAAGCAGAGGGAAAAAAAGAAAAAAAAAAGAAAGAAATGAAAGAGAAATGGGAAAAAAAGACAGCCATTGCATTTGATGAATGGATATTGACAAAAACTGCCATCTATCCGAAAAGAAAGAAGGTGAAGCAACTTGCTCACGCGATGAGTGGTTCAAACCAAAAAAACCAACAACAACAAAAAAAACAAAGGTGACTTTAATGCTTGCTGCTTGCTGCAGCAGTTTTTTTTTATTTTTTCAGTTTTTCGTTCCGAACACACACACACTCACTGTACCAAATTCACTTGATGTTGCCTCTTCTGTTGATGCAACACTAGGAATCCCATTATCGAATGAGAAACTAGGTACTGCAATGAGCTAGGTGAAAAGAAAAACTACAACCAAAAAAAAGTTTTGAACAGAACCAAAAAAAAAAAAAAAACGTATATAAAGGAATGGTAGATTATCTTATTCAATTTCCTGGGATAGGTCCTTTTGTTCTTTCAATCTTTCTTTTTTTTTACACTTAAACAATCAACAAACAAAAAAATAAATACATATCAATAATGGCCTCTCTACAAGCTGTCCCAGAAACCCAAAAGGGTGTTATCTTCTACGAATCCCACGGTAAGTTGGAATACAAGGACATCCCAGTCCCAAAGCCAAAGTCTAACGAAATCTTGATTAACGTTAAGTACTCTGGTGTCTGTCACACTGACTTGCACGCTTGGCACGGTGACTGGCCATTGCCAGTTAAGCTACCTTTGGTCGGTGGTCACGAAGGTGCCGGTGTTGTTGTCGGTATGGGTGAAAACGTCAAGGGCTGGAAGATCGGTGACTACGCTGGTATCAAGTGGTTGAACGGTTCCTGTATGGCCTGTGAATACTGTGAAAAGTCCAACGAATCTAACTGTCCAGAAGCTGACTTGTCCGGTTACACCCACGACGGTTCTTTCCAACAATACGCTACTGCTGACTACGTTCAAGCTGCTAGAATCCCACAAGGTACCGACTTGGCTCAAGTCGCTCCAATCTTGTGTGCTGGTATCACTGTCTACAAGGCTTTGAAGTCCGCTAACATGAAGGCCGGTGAATGGGTTGCCATCTCTGGTGCTGCTGGTGGTCTAGGTTCTTTGGCTGTCCAATACGCTAAGGCTATGGGTTACAGAGTCTTGGGTATTGACGGTGGTGACGAGAAGAAGGCTTTGTTCCACGAATTGGGTGGTGAAGTTTTCGTTGACTTCACCAAGTCCGCTAACGTCGAACAAGACATTCTATTGGCTACCAACGGTGGTGCTCACGGTGTCATCAACGTCTCCGTCTCTGAGGCCGCTATTGAATCCTCCACCAGATACGTTAGATCTAACGGTACCGTCGTCTTGGTCGGTTTGCCAGCTAACGCCAAGTGTGCTTCCGACGTCTTCAACCACGTCGTCAAGTCCATCTCTATTGTCGGTTCTTACGTCGGTAACAGAGCTGACACCAGAGAAGCTTTGGACTTCTTCTCCAGAGGTTTGGTCAAGTCTCCAATCAAGATCGCTGGTCTATCTGAATTGCCAAAGATCTACGACATGATGGAGAAGGGTCAAATCGTCGGTAGATACGTTGTCGACACCTCCAAATAAGCTTAGAAATTTGTTAAAAAAAAACTTTTTTTCTTAATTAATTTCAAAACTTATCTTTTTTAAAAAAATCCTATCTTTTTAGAATTTTGTAATGATTTTTTTCCTATAAAATATAACGATACACATCATTTTTCTCTTTTGCTTTTTGTAGTTAGTTAGTAGTGTCTTGATGCATATGCTTGTTGCATATATTAATGCTTATGAATGATGCATATATGCATCAGGGTATCTTCTCTGAAATTGAAGTTGAGTCAGGATATTATACTACAATATTTTGTATTGAAAGAAATAGAAAGAGAGCTGATAGAAAAGATTTACGACTAAAACCTTCCATTATTTATACTTAATTTATTACGAACAAATATACCTTCAAGGTTATCACCTCTAAGGTATTAAAAAATAAAGAATTTACCTTCAAGGTTATAATTATCTCCAACAATTTGAAAATAAGCAGTTATTAGTGTATTAATATATGTCTAGTTTTAATAGAAAAAAAAAAAAAAGTCTAGTATTTATTTATGTACATATCATGTCCGTCAGTTCTGGCGACTTCCTCAATAACAGCCTCATATCGTCCACAGAGATAACATCACGACCAGCATGTTTAGCGAACGCTTCGAGGTCCTGTCCCGAGTCCACCAATTGTAAAAAAATCAGTTCTACCAGCGCATTTACGTACTTTGTAGAAAACTTGTACTTAGTAAAACTAGGATCGGTGACAAGCATACGGTCTACACAGTACCATATCTTACCTTTCAACTGAGATACAACCTCATCACTCATCACCCTTCTCTTGATGATGTAAATTGTATTGAGAACCTACTATATGTACAATTAGTACGCCAAATAGAAAAAAAGCAGAATTGAAAATGAAAAATGATACAGAAACCAGAAAATTACAAAATTCATCATAGTGAACGTAACTGCACATTTACAAACGTATAAAATAATATAATGGTTGCTCGTGAAGTGGTACAATAATAAATCACATGATCGCAAACGTATACCTTAACAAAATATATTTTACCCGGTCCACAACAGGGTAACGAGGTTTTTGCCTCCAATCCTTTTTGTTTTCCGAATTTTTTTTGGATTTTTTGGATTTTTTTTTTTAAAACCAAAAAAAAAATATAGCCCGAATATTTTTTTTGGATTTCGAGAGATAAAGAAAAAAAAATTGAATGTCTTAAAATTGTGGGGTGAATTTGAAGGAGGGCTTTGAATTTTCTTTCAAGGAGAAGTAGATAAGAAGGAAAGCTGATTGAAAAGAGATCTATAATTTTTCAATCTCTGTTTTCTCTTTTCCATAAATTAATTGAAATTGGAATTGCAAGGTAAAAAGGATAAAAAAAAGAAATTGGAATTTGTAAAAGGGGCTGTTCTTTTAAGAAAACAGGAAAAGAAATAGAAGCTATAAGAAGATCCAAGAAATCTGATCTTGCACTTTTGTTATAAACTAATTTTTATCTTTACTTCATTTGCGTGGTTTTTTTTTTTTGTTATTATTCTTCAATTCTGTTTAATTTCTAATTTCCTGTTTTTTATTGTTTTATCCAAATATGAGATTGTCTGTTAGTTATGGGCTGATTCCACCGGATACACGCGTTAATTCACATATATTACCGATTACAAAGATACTGCATCCAGTGTTAAACGATAAACCGTATTTTCTGACGTGTGGTAGAGATGGGTCAGTGGTGTTACATAGAGGTCCGACTTTTGATGCGAGTGATAACAACGGTATACGGATGCAGGTCCATAGTGACTGGGTGAGTGATATTATTGAAGTTGGCAAGAATAAGTTTATCACGGTAAGTCATGATTTCTCTATTGTGTTAATTATGCTTAGTGATGACCTCGAATCGTGGCAGACGCAGATAATTGGGGACCATGATGATTATATTAAGTGTATTGTGCCACTTTATCATTCTGAAAACGGAGATAACCATCACGGATTATTAGCATCAGAGACAAAAAACATTATGACAGACCCATTGGAACCATCGAGTAATGCATTGAATGTGGATGACCAATTACACAGACTGTCGAATATAGCGTCACAACAGCTGAGTCACAGTGATGTGGGTGATGATGTTGAGAACAAGGCTACGTTTTTCCATTTTGCTACAGGTGCGCTAGATAGAAAAATTAAAGTATGGAGGCTTGATAATTTGACTAATACTGCTGTTCTCTTACACACATTTGATAACACACAGCCAGATGATATGGGGTCAATTTACGCCATGGCATCGCTAAATAAGAACGAGATGGCAATGTATATGAATCCAGAGGAATATAAGGAGAAAGTTACTGATGGTACAGGGTTCACAGAAAATGAAGTGCCGGATACAGATTCAGATTCAGATTTTGTACCAAATTCTGATATACCATTTGACCTTGTCGTCGGTGATTGTAACGGTAATCTGATTTTTTACTCGACAGAACATCTAAGAGAATACACAAGATTGAAAAATGCACACATGTCAAACATCAAAGTACTCAAAGTAATTGATGACTCTACGAAACTTATAAGTACGTGTTCGGATGGTGTAATACAGTTGTGGGACTTGGACGCTACCGCAAAATCAGAAGAAGGAAAACCTGTAAATATTGGTTGTTGGAATTGGAATGCCTCCATATGGTGTTTAACTGGTTCTTACTCCCATGATCTTTTCTTCGGTGATTCAAAGGGGAGGATTGTGAAACTGGATTTGAGCAATTATGCCGAAGAGAATGCTGATATTACAATGGAAATAATATTCAATAAGGACATATTTAAGAATGAACTAACAGATAGTGAGTCCAAGGTACAGGCAACCAAAAGACAGAAAGGTATATTAGACTTGATATGCATACAGAACAGAGACCTCTATTTTTCTTTCTGCACGGACTCAAACCTGAACAAATACCGAATGTTAACCAATGATCTAGACATTAAGAAAGGTGGATTTGCTCTGACAAGAAGTTCTCTTTTGACAAATAGAAGACACGTCATTACCGAGAATACAAAAGGTGAGATTCAAAGATGGGATATTCTAAGTTGTGATCTATTAAATACTTTCCCTGCTAGTGAAGGAAGCTTCGATGAGATTGTGATTAAATACACTTCGAAAGAAATACTTTCACACTGGTGTACAGTATCGGTGAAAGTTGGGATGTTGTTTGTAAAAATCAATGAAAAATTTATGGGCACTGAGGTGTATGGCTCAGCATTGAAAGATTATGAAATGATGACGAAAGTTGATTTGGATACGGATGAAAGATACAACCTAGGAAAAATTGCTGTTAACTCTTTGTTTTATGAATTTGTCGGTTACGAATTGGATAAAGACAAGATATGGAGAAAAAAATTAGTGTCTAAAAAGAAGGACCACGGAGGACTTCGTGACACAACTAGCAATATTGAATATTCCACATCTCCACAAGAAAAAGGGAAAGATAAATGGAAAAAATCTGCATTTAACAAATTACTTGGTTCGGGGAATAGCAATACAGAGGCGTTAGAATTAGTTACCGAAAACGAAAATTCCGAGAATGAGCTCTTTGAAACTCCTCCATTATCTCCTGGCCAAGGATTGAACGAGAAAGTAATTGACGAAGTAGCTCAACCTACTGCAACAAAGAACTTTAGTGGTAGGACTATGAGTTCAGGTTCTCTTTTAAGTAGGAAATTCAAATCATTTAGAAGCAATTCGAACAGGAACGTTACTAGCAATTTACTATCTAGTGAGACAAATAATATCGAGAACTCCAATGAAATGTCGGAGAGGGAAAATTCTGTTTTTGGAAGTCATAATGTTTCTGGAACTAATACAAAGGACGTAACTCCAGAATATATCAACTGGAACCATCCTTTCAAATCTGATCAGCACAGACAGAATACGATATCGTATACAAATCTCGTATCCAGATTGCAAACGTCAGAGAGTGGGAGATCTAACTCGATTCCAGCTGAAGCATTTATTGCCTCACCAACTCCTGTTATATATAAGGATGAGTTTATGTCCGACCTCATAGGTGAGGTACATGACCAATATCAAAAAGAAGTATCAGCAAACAGCACATCCCTAAAAATTCTTGGTCGTAAAGCCCCCGAATCTAAGTTAAGAAGAGATATTTCTTGCCCGGTTGTTAAAGTGAGAAGAGGATGTCTACTGTTAGTTCATAGTTGGAAGGACGGTGCTTGTGGTGGTAGAGTTGTTTTTTCTGCTTATCTTCCTGTGTCAAGAACTGAGGAAGAACAAGAAGAAGGATTGAAAAAAATTAAGACAGACGAAGAGGAAATTGAGGGTCATGTCTTGGAGGATGATAAACTGAAAAAATACGATTTCATCGAAAATGCTGACGGTAATGTATTGAGTAGAAGATGCATGTTTGAATTGCTTGAGATGAATTTACCATATTGGATGGGGAAAACATTGTTAACCGAATCAAAGGGTTCTGAAGAACAACCACGTTTGAATTTCACAATTGTGCCATGGAACAGCTCTAGTAACGATCTAAACAATGACTTTAATGAAGAGCAACCAAAGGTTTCACAGACCTATGTCGAGAATAACTCACAAACACAACCTGCAAAACATAATATGTTGAAGTTTGGGAAATCAAAGTCTAATGAGATCAACCTAAGCCCTACCGACCTCCCCAGAATTTTAGAGACAAATATTAAACTTGTTGCTCCTGGGATGATAAAGGTAAAGAAGATAAAGATGTATGTTGTGGATAGGTTTGAATCCAAGACACCGGAAATGAAAGCAAAACAAGATCCAAGTGAATGGTTAGAACTTCTCTGTAAAGATCAGGTACTGGATAATGATATGACCCTAGGTACAGTTAGAAGTCTATTCTGGAAATCACAAAGTGATATTGTTTTGCAGTATCGTAGAAAACCATCTACTTGATAACATATTTGTTTTCCTTTATAAAAATATTGAATGAAGCTTTCATGACCTATTGATTTTATTTAAATTCATTTCTTATTTTTTTTGCAGTTCAATTTAATCGGATTCTTGATTTTTTCTGTTTTTATTATCTCATAATGTAATGATTTTCTAATTTGTATTGTTCAACTAG
>JAKTPY010000040.1:0-102472 GCA_030556385.1 Nakaseomyces kungkrabaensis | reverse complement strand
CGGCTTATGTTAAGGACTTAAACTTATAAAACACATTAAAGTTGGAGACCCTTACATCACACTTTGTAAATTAAAGAACAAATAGAAAAAAAAAAAAGAAAAAAATAAAAAGGAAACAAAAAGAAAGCGAAACCTCAAAGACAAACGTGCAGACAGAGAAAAAGAAAAACAGAAAAAAAAAAAAAAAAAAAAAAAAAAAAAAAAACAAAAACAAAAAAAAAAAAAAAAAAAAAAAAAACCCCAAAAAAAAAAAAAAAAACAAAAATAAACTTAAAAAAAAAAAGAAAATCACAAAAAAAAAAAAAAAAAAAAAAAAAAAAAATTAAAAAAAGACAAATACAACTAAAATCAAGAGCAGATCAAAATTCAATCAAAATCTATTTAGCATTTGTCCTTTAGATAGATGT
This sequence comes from Nakaseomyces kungkrabaensis, assembly GCA_030556385.1. Classification (NCBI taxonomy): domain Eukaryota; kingdom Fungi; phylum Ascomycota; class Saccharomycetes; order Saccharomycetales; family Saccharomycetaceae; genus Nakaseomyces; species Nakaseomyces kungkrabaensis. The sequence continues at coordinate 102,065 of JAKTPY010000040.1, read as the reverse complement.
TTACATAATTATTATAAAGGAACAGTAGCAGGACAAATATCTTTATACAATTGACTTACGGAGTTTTTCTTGCTATCGGCGTTAGAGAGCTTTTTATTTTATTTCATTTTATTTAAACTTTCGCCCATTTTGGATAAATCTGAAAGCTCAAAATGATAGAAACATTAGACAAAGTGTCTTTAAAAAATCAACAACTGTAAATCCCTGCTATAAAAAATCATATACGTACCTTTTTCTTATATCAATAAAAAGAAAATGCATTATTACGGGCCGGTTTTTCTTAAGCCAATAACAACGATAATCAAAAACCGGTATAGCAGTACAACTAGTAACAACTAACTCTACTTCTGATATTGAATCGGTTTCCTCCGATTATAGGTACTACAAGCAATTTATAAAAATTACAACATCGAAGGCATTTTTTTTTACTTATTGTTTCTATCAATTATGACTTATTTCTATCAATATTCTTCTTCGTAATGTTTTGATAAGAATTGCTATCATATCCTAGCAAAAGGCAGAACTGTCAAAATAGTTTTTATCGAATACATGTGGTCGACTTGATACTATTTTCACATTCAAACCATCGTACTCATTCAAGATGCTGAGAACATGTAAGTCTGCGATCTGGAATTACGTAAGACTTACCGTGATAGACAAAAAAAAAACAAAAACCGTCAATCAACGAGTATTAGTGACAGATATACGGAACAACTTAAGTTATATAATTTTAAAAAAGCAATTATTTATTTGAGTTCTTCAACAGGAAGCTTTGCACAAACTATGGGAAGATAAAAAAAAAAAGAAATTTTTGCTCGAGCCTCAAAAGTTTCTCTTTGAAATATTGGCTCTTGAAAAAACTTTTGTTTCTTGGAGGTGAAATCCTTGGAAAAATTTTCCGCTAAAAGTCCGAGAGTACAGTTGCCAAACGTTTTCACAAGCACACTACCTGAAAATAAAAAAATGATAATAAAAATAACGATGACAATGCACTTCAGAACGTGACTATTTACGTGGAGAAGGATTATCGTCAAGTGAACAACACTATATATATATATATATATATATTAAATTATATTATATTATTTTAATAAAAATATGAAAAATATAGATTATACAAATGGTTTAAATATTACATTTATAACATTTCCCTTACAACGGCATCATGTGGAAAATCTTCATCGGTCGGACTCTTGATCACGCTAGTGTTAGCAAATTCCTGGTGTTTTGTGAATGCTATACCATAACTCACTGCGGAGATAGTCAATGTTATTCCCAAAACTAATAAACTAGTTGTTTTCAAAATAAGGGAACAGTACTGCACAATAGCCATTGCTAGGTAAAACACACATCTGTACCCATTGGTTTCGAATCTTTTGATGAACTCTATGAACCTGTCACTCAATGGACAGATTTTCAACAAAAATGGAATCTCAATAAACAAGATCACTAGACCCTGTACTATACCGACTATACCAAACGCTATAACTGCATTAACATGGAACAAGTTGGCAATACCTAGTGCAATACACAGAAAAATGTTGATGTAACCAAACCATTTACCGTACACACTGAAGTTGAAGCTCTTTAGATCCTTCAGAATCCCAGCTATATTCACAAATTGCATAATATTCAAAGCCATTTTTTTTTTTTTTTTTCTTACTCTTTATTTGTTATTCTCTACCTAAACGACAGTAAGTACTTCCTTGTATTAGTTTCCCTCTTTTTTTATTTCTCTCTTTCCAATTCTTACCAATGAAAAAAAAAAAAAAGAGTTTCAGATAGTATTTCTACTTGCAGCCCAGATCAATTGAAATTGTAATAGATAACAAGATCATAATAACAATGTAAAAAATAGCAAAATAAAATTCATATTCAATTCGAACCCTTCATCTTCCCTCTCCGAGTGTAGAAGGACCAAGCAAAAAATTTAAAAAGAACAACAACAGAGCCACCTCTCTCTCTCTATCTGCCCCCCCGCGCCTCCCAAATCTGCTGTTTCTACGGTGATTTCTATACGGACCAGCACAACCCGCATGAGTTTTTCCCTTAACGTTAATGCGGGTAACTAATAACGTGATACATCTACTTATACGAATATATAAAACTATATATATATATACATACAGTTATATAGTATTCATTATTACTAATAGTTGGTTTACATTAGTATTAATACAGTATTGATTGCATACGATATTCTGAAGCAATAGTATTTTCTATTTATACCAACGCGTGTTTCGGGTTTTCTTTTATTTTTTTTTTGGCATTGTGCACTAAAAGAAGGGAAAAAACCAAAATTAAGGCGTGTTTTTTTTATCACCCCCCCATCGCTTAAGAAAAACAAAGGAAATACTTAGAGTAAACAATCATCACAAGGTTTTTCTTTTTTTTTTGTTTTGTGTTTTAACTTATAACATTAAATAAACATATTTCATATCATTTGAATTGTAATTAACAAAACAAAAAAGATACTAACAAAGAAACCAACAAGTAAATTATGTCGATGCTATCATTTAGATTAATATCTACTGTCAAGAAAACACCTCTTTCTGTATTCAGATCTCTACAGACATCTCCAATTGTTTGGAGTAGTACTGCTGAGAAACCAAAACAGAGCAAACCCATTGGTCATAGTAGAAAGGCGCTAGCCAAAGAATTCGGTCCTAAGAGACCTATGTCTGCGTTTTTCAGCTACTGTGCTGAACACAGAGCTAACTACATCGCAAGAAACCCTGAAGCCACAACGACGGAGATTGCTTCTAAGCTAGGTGAAGCTTGGAGATCTCTAAGCGACTATGAAAAACAACCATATGTCGATGAGTACCAGAGAGCCAAGGAGAAGTATCTACAAGAAAAAGCTGAGTTTGAGAAGAGTCTTCCACCAAAGAAACCATTGGTTCCATATTTCTTGTTTGCCGAGGAGGCTCGTAGTAAATTGAGACAGGAACAACCTAATCTGACGTTTGGCGAAATGGGTTCTTTGATCGGTGAGAGATGGAATGCGTTATCCAGCGAGGAAAAGGCTCATTACCAACAGAAATACGAAGAGAATAAGGCCAAATGGCAACAAGAGAAAGATCAGAAGCTACAAAACTTCAAACTTTAATTTAACTTTTATTTTCAATACCTTATTGTGTCAAAGAAAAAAAAAAGAATTTGTAAGAACTAAATAAAAAATTATAGTTAGTGTATTTAATAATAAAGTTTTTTTTTTACTTAAGTGAATTAATTTTCTTCCAACATAATCAATATAAATGAAAAGAAAAGAATAACGAAACAAATGCACTAATAACAAATGGAATCTATTCTAATGAAATAAGAATTTGACATTCGTTTCTAGTTATTTCGGCAAACAATGAAATTAGTTTATGAGAGAGGGGAAGTCTGTATGTAATTTTCCGATTGATACAAAAAGGCTCTCCAAATACCTATTCTTAATGTCTTACGAAAAAAAAAAACAATAAAAAAGTAATAATGTAGATAATGAACAAATAAAAACCCAGGAAAAAAGAAAGAATGCATGAATGTAATTAAAAAATAAGAAATATAGTGATGCAAAGTAATCTGCTTGGAATAGGGAGTATATAAATGTATCATTGCAATAAAAAAAATCATCCCTAAAACCAACGAAAACAATTGTAATGATAAATAATGATAAAAAAAACAAACAACAAAACCAACAAATAGTGTTTACCCCACGTAAACACCAACAAAACAAGTTTCTAACATCTTCTCAACACTAATCCACCGATGGTACCTGTTGAATAATACTGTAGAATCCTGGCCAGCAGATTTATCCATTAATATCTTGGCCCCACCGGGATGGAAATCCATGTAACTAGATAGACTGAAAACTTTCCCGTTAATCACAGTCCAGCAATCCTCAGGGGTATTGTGTCTCGCAAGCTCCTCTTCGTCAATGCGTAATGGTGGACGTATAGCAAATGTAGGAACCCCGCGTTCCAACTGTATCAAACTCTGTGGTGTATTTAATTTCTTGAAACTTTCCAATGATTCAGGGTTGTTTTTAATTTTGTCAATACCAGTAATCAACTTACCAGCCTTTCCCTTAGTATTGACAAGGTCTTGCCAATCCAAGGGACTATGTCCCGGTGCTAACCTCACTTTATTCCTGTACCCACCAGCATTTATCTTTGTTGAACTTGAAGTGGCAGTAGTCGGTACACCCAGTGTGGAACAACTAGCCTGTATAGCGACACCATCATTCACATCAAACCTCACGTTACGTGGTGTTGAACTCGTAGTTTTAATCTGTGGTACTTTAAACCCCTCCATCTCTGCCACAGCTCGATTATTCCTCTCCATCTGTTCAAACAGAACTCTACTAGCACTATGCATTTATTAAAAAAAAATTTTTTTTCTTTTCTTCTTCTTATCGTTTTATAAGTATTATTTTTTTTTTTTCTTTGCTTTCAAGGAATTTTTTCGGTCTTTTCTCTCTCTTTATCTCTTCAAAAGCTTCTTTTTACATAAAAGAGTATATTGTATGTCAATATCTATTATGTTATATTTTAATGCTATAATTTTGATTTTGATTTTTTGTTAAATTCTTTTATTGTAAAATATTTTTCTTAAGTTTATCTTATTTTATTTTATTATATTTAATTTTTTTTTTGTCCTACCAAATAATATATATTGTTTGCAAGAAAAAAAAAATAAAAAAAACTTCATAGAAGTAACTCCTTGTTTTATCTACTAACTCCTTGCTTTTTTTTCACTTTCTTTCTTTTCTACATTTACATCAAATGACATAATCCTTCCTTATGATCTCTATTTTCATTGATTTTTTTTTTGACGAAAGGTTGACATTTTGGTTTTTCAATCATTTCTTAACGGTGATATTAGATTTTTTTACCTCATTTCTTTTTTTTTCTTATTCCTGCTCCAGATCTTTTTTTAATTTTATTTTTTAATTTTTTAATTTTTGATGGGGGGGTCTCCCCACAGGTAACACTGTACAGTTGCCGAGAACAAGCAAAAGTGTAGTGTGAGAGTCTCTGTGTGGCGTGGATTTACAGCACTACCTTTTTTCTTTCCTTTCTTGCAATTGTAAAGGGTGCTGTTCCTCCTCCTCCCCATCTCACATCCCCTCGATGCAGAGAAACACCCGCACGCAACCCTTCAAAAAATTTAAAAATTGAATCAGCTGTCAGTGTGACATCATTCTTGCACTGTCATTCATCACCATTTCCTTTTTTTTTTCCTTCTTTCTCCGTTTCAGCCGGGAAGGGGTGCATTAACAAACCATCGTACAAATCTATATCTCAGCGCATCCCGCTATGGCCGTGGTTCATTCTCTCCAACAAAAGATCTTCTATATTTTTTTATATTTTATTTACAACACAATCCTATATTGTAACATACGACAGTGAAACTAGCGTAGTCTCGAAGCTAGGGGGGCATGATATATAAAACATTTCTATTTTCTATTTCTCAGTAGGGGTTTTTTCTACTCTAATCTAATCGAAGAAGTCGTCGTCTTCTTCATCTATCTCCCTTCTGTTGAATATGATCTTGGTCTCGTTCTTCTTGTTCTGTTCACGGGCTATCCCATCAAGAATTTGTACGATGTCCTTCTCGGTGACTTTGCCTCTGAGCTGCCCTGTTGAGGCGAGCTGGGCTAGATACTTCTCCACCGCGGTAGCTCTGTCGGGTCTCACTAGAGAGACTCGGGATAGTCTCTCTAGTGCTTGAGGTTCAAGAAACCGCGATACAGAGGAACCGATAGGTGGAGATGCTCCATCTGATCCACCACTGTTGGAAGTACCACGTTTTAGTTCTGCTAGACGAGCCTCTCGTAGTGCCTGTAGTTCCGCATCCATCTTCTTCTTTTTTTGCCTTGGTGATGTTTATCTTCTCTTCACAACAAAAACCTCTTGCCTGCAGTCTCTTATATATTGTTTTTTGTTCAATGGTTTTGCCAAAAAAATTTTTAAGTTTTTTCTCGTGCATTACTTTTTTTTTTTTTTTTTCAAAATTATTTTTTGTGGGTACAGGGGTATCTGTGTCCCTTTGATGATCTTTATCAAACAATGTGTAGTTTTTCCATTATTGTGTATTTAAAGATAAGATAACCAAAGCCATGCTACTTAAAGTTACTAACAACCCTACCTCGGGGATTGTAGGGTTGGCTAATGTAGGTAAATCGACATTTTTCCAAACTATTACCAATTCAAGACTGGGTACAGCTGCAAACTACCCGTTCGCGACCATTGACCCTGAAGTATCCAAGGTCCCCATACCGGCACCCCAATTGAGTGTCTTGTCACAGTTATATGGAAGTCAGAAATGTATACCTGCCGCATTAACGATATATGATATTGCTGGGCTGACCAGAGGCGCGTCTCAAGGGCAGGGACTCGGGAACAAGTTTCTTAATGATATAAGACACGTTGACGGGATATTCAATTTGGTGCGCGGGTTCCAGGACGATAACATCACTCACATTGAAGGGAACGTGGATCCTATACGTGACCTGTCTGTGGTACAGGATGAGTTAATCCTGAAGGATTTGGAGTTCATAGAGAATATTAGGGAGAAATCCGCACGAAGGATACGGATGGTGCCCAAGAACACTAAGGAACACCATGAGCTGTCCTATGAGATCGATCTCTTGAACCAGTTAGAGGAACACCTCTATGAGGGAAAGAAAATCAGAGATTTCAAAAGTAAAACTGAGGATTGGTCTCAGGATGACCTCAAAGTCTTGAGAAGGAACAACTTCTTGACTTCGAAACCGTCATTGACTTTGTTAAATGTAAGTCCGCAAGAATACATCAACTTTAACAAGACCAAAGACATGGATTCTGTAAACAAGACCAAAGACATCAAGGAATGGTTACGGGAATACTCACCTAACGATGACGTAATGCTGTTCAGTGCTGAGTTCGAGAAAAACTATCTCGAGTTCATGAAAGAGAATAAACGTGACGAGTTAAATCGGTACTGTGAGCAATTCACAACCTCGACTGTGGACGATACAATCACAAAAAGTGCGTTACCAGGGATAATACTACGGATGAAATCCTTATTGGGACTAATAAGTTATTTCACATGTGGTCCTCTCGAGGTTAGGCAATGGAATATCCGTAGAGGTAGTACTGCACAGGAGGCAGCTGGTGTTATCCACACAGATTTACAGGAAACTTTTATCAGTGCAGATATTATTAAATACGATAGTATCAAGGATATGACACCTCCAATAAATGAAGCCAGTTTGAAAAAGTTAAGCTTAATCAAACGTGCCGGCAAGGGTTATATAATGGAAGAAAATGATATTGCGTTATTTAAAGCTTCCAGTGGTAAGACAAGATGATTAATACCAGAAAAACAATACCTAGTGGAATTAGATTTTCATAAATATACATGTAAATATATGTAAATAAACAAAGCATTCACTCTAAGTTTGGGGTCTAATCAAAACATATCAATTCAATGTACATACATATATATAATGAGATACAATTAGAGTCGTTGAAATATTTCGAAGACATGTTTGAAAATTAAAAAAAAATAAAGACATGCATAGGGAGAAACATAGGAAAGGATAGTAAGTCATTTTTTGTTTGGAAAAGGCCACTGATAGTAAGACAGAGGTATATTAGGAACTGTGTTTACCTAGAGTGGTTGACTTATTAAAATTTCCCAATTACGAAACGCCCAAACACACACATCGAATTAAAATCCCTTTTATCATTAACAAAAATATCATTCAAATACGAATCACTTTCTCTTTTCTCAAATAATATATACTATCAAATTGATAATATAATAAAGAAAAAAAGATAATATTATATTTTTAATTTTTGATTAGGGGGTTTAGTTGCTGGCAACAACAACTTCGACATCTACACCTGGTTCGATGGTGATTTGAGTGATTCTCTTGACGATACTGACTGGAGCTTCGAAGTCAATGTATCTCTTGTGAATTCTCATTTCGTAAGTTTCCCAAGTCTTGGAACCTTCACCGTTTGGAGTCTTTCTGGTGGAGATTCTTAGAACCTTGGTTGGCAATCTGACAGGACCCTTCTTGACCAAGCTGTTTTGTTCAGCGTTTCTGATAATGTTAGCAGAAACGTTTTCCAATTGCTTGACCTTGGTGGAAGTCAAGGTCATTCTGATCTTGATGATTTGTGGAGCTTCTTGCTCTTGAACCTTATCCTTTTGAACGTCAGACATTGCTTAAAATATACCTTTTTATTGTTCTTGGTGTCTTTCAAAACAAAATAAAATAAAAAATTAATACAAAATAAAGCTCTTTTAATAAAAAAAACAACCTTCTTCTTTATAAATGAGAGGAAAAAGTCATCGAAAAGAAATTTTTCACCAAATTTGAAAAAATTTTTCAGAGAAAAAAAAAATAAAAATTTTTTTTGTGCGTCTATCATATTATACGTAAGTGTGCTGGGTAAAAAAATCTTTTTCGTACAATACAACTATATATCACTGAATACGTATCGCCTCTGATTGCCTTTAAATTTTGTTATCTTATCTCTATTGTTCACGCAATTTTTTGATGTTATCGTACGTAAGCAATGTATGTAATCAGGGTAACTAGAGATTATCTTATCTCTATCTCTCTCTCTTTGCTTCTCCTGCTGTAAATGTATTGCACAAGCAAGCTAATGCTTTGGAGGGGGTAGAAAAAAACTGGGAAGATTTCCCACAGGGATTTCTCAAAGAGCGGCTCTGTTTATCGTTGGCAATCCTAACAGTTTTAATCATGGTGATTAACTTCAGGCACAATCGAAATGAATTGACACAGGTTATCACCTACAACTAACTCTTATCTTATCTCTAAGTGATAGAGATAGCGAGAGAGAGAAAACTAACCTCTCTGAACCTTGGCTAGGCGGGAATGGAAAATATGTAGAACATTAGTTGTTACAAATAACAATGCAAACGTTATTAACACGTCTTGCTGGTTTCTTTCTTTTTAAATCTAGACTCTGGCATTTCAAACTGCGCACATTTGTGCTTATACTTGTTGATTAAATTTCATTTATCTATTATTTAAGTAACAAATTTGCGTTTTTACATCTTTAGTGAGGTGAATGCGATGAGCATAATAGTCCGAAAAATAATACGTATATAAACCCAACTAAAATACCGAATACATCTAATATTGCGATCTTTACTAATTTAATATATTTATAAGAACTAATAAAAATATCAACAAAAAAAAATAACAATAATATTAATATTAATACTATTTTAACAGCTATAAATAAATAGATAAAGAAGAAAAAATATGGGTGAATTTCATGCTCCACTACCACAAGGTGCTGGTTATGCCATCGTGTTGGGGCTAGGATCTGTTTTTGCTATTGGTATGATTCTAACCACTTATATTCTAAGAAGATATCAAAAAGAAATTATAACCGCTGAGGAATTTACCACAGCTGGTAGAACCGTGAAGACTGGTCTTGTTGCTGCTGCAGTGGTATCCAGTTGGATTTGGTGCTCTACTCTACTTACCTCGGCATCTAAACAACTGGACGGTATGCTAGGTGGGTATTCTTACTCTGCTGGTGCTTGCTTCCAAATTGTTGCCTTTGCCATCTTGGCCATCAAGACCAAACAGAAGGCACCAAATGCTCACACATATTTAGAACTTGTCAGAAAAAGGTACGGTACTGTAGGTCATTGCTGCTATTTATTCTATGCTTTTGCTACTAATATCTTGGTTACAGCCATGCTTTTGACCTCTGGTGCTGCTGTGTTCAAGAGTATGACAGGTATGAACAGTGTGGCTTCTTGTTTGTTATTACCAATCGGTGTGATGATTTACACTTTATTCGGTGGTATCAAAGCCACATTTTTAACTGATTTTATTCATACCTGTGTTATCATCATTATCATTATGGTCTTTGCATTTAAAGTATATGCTACCAGTGATGTACTAGGTTCTCCAGGAAAAGTTTATGATTTAGTCAGAGCTGCCGCCAAGAGACATCCTGTCCCGCATAACGAACACGGTGAATATATGACTATGACTTCAAGATCAGCTGGTATTTTCTTGGTCATCAATTTGGTTGGTAACTTTGGGACTGTGTTTTTGGATAACGGCTACTGGAATAAAGCTATCAGTGCTTCCCCAGCCGCTGCTTTGCCAGGTTATGTCATGGGTGGCTTGGCTTGGTTTGCTGTCCCAGCTTTGCTATCTGTAACTATGGGTTTTGCTTGTTTGGCAACTGAACTACTTCCATCTTTCCCAACTTATCCAGATCCACTTTCAGCTGATCAAGTCCGTGCAGGTCTGGTCTTGCCAGCTGCTGCTGTTGCAGTCATGGGTAAAGGTGGTGCAGTAGCTACATGTTTGATGGTGTTTATGGCTGTCACTTCAGCTATGTCTGCTGAATTGATTGCTGTCTCTTCTGTTTTTACTTATGATATTTACAGAATCTATGTTAACCCAAGGGCAACAGGTAGAGAGTTGATTTATTCCTCCCATGCTGCTTGTTTGGTGTTTGGTTTTGCTATGAGTGGGTTCTCAATTGGTCTTTACTACGCTGGCGTTGATTTAGGCTACTTGTACGAGCTTATGGGTATAATTATCAGTAGTGCTGTTTTGCCTGTTGTATTAACACTATGCTGGACTGGTATGAATCTTGTTGCTGCTGTGGTTTCCCCAATATTGGGTACCTCCTTAGCAATCATGTCATGGCTAGTATGTACTAAATCACTTTATGGTGACATTACTCTTGACACAACATTTATGGATTATCCTATGTTAACAGGTAATGTTGTGGCATTATTGTCACCTGCCATCTTCATTCCTATCCTAACTTATGTATTTAAACCACAAAACTATGACATGGAGAAATTTAAAGAAATTTCGAGAGTCGATGAAACTAAAGAAATTTTGGAAGCTTATCCAGAAATTGAACCTATCATTAGTGGCAACCCAAACAACAGTGATGATAGCTCCCTAAATGATAACGATTCAGAAATGGATTACTCGCTAGGTAGAGAAAAGGACAAGATAACGCAAGTTACAACTAGGGAAAGGGGTCATGACTTTGAGAAAACTGGATCTTTTGACATCACCGATGAAGAAATTGAAGAACAAAGAAAGCTGAAGAGAGCGCTAAAATGGGCATATTTCTTATGTGTATTCTTTGCCCTAGCTTTCCTAGTGGTTTGGCCAATGCCAATGTATGGTAGCAGGTATATCTTTAGTAAGAAATTTTTCACGGGTTGGGTAGTAGTAATGATTATTTGGATTTTTGTCAGCGCCTTCTGCGTGTGTGTTTTCCCTGTCTGGGAAGGAAGACATGGTATATATACAACTCTGCGTGGTATATATTGGGATTTGTCTGGCCAAACATACAAGCTGAAAGAATGGCAATCTGATCACCCAGAAGAACTACATGTCGTTCAAAGTCAAAGAAGTCTTGCTGTCCAACAAAGTAGGATAGATGATCTAATTGACGACGAATAAACACCAAACAAGCATTAATAAATATTTCAAAATAAATAAATTACTGTAATTTCGCTAACTCTATAATATTGCACTAAAATCAATTTGCTTTTTTAAAGAAAAAATTTCAATGTAAAGTGGGAGATAAAAATCCATTTGCAGATTGTCTGTCTTTTCATCCATAAAACTAAACTATCAGTAATAAGCGTCCACATAATGCGATTAAATTTTTCTATAAGATTCTATCTTAGACAAATTAGTTATATGCTGATATAATGAAAATGGTGAATGTAGTTTCATTTTTAGCTGTGTATGCTTTATATTTACTTTCTTAATTTTTTATTCACAATGGTATCTGGTGATTCTCTACTTCCATTTAAACGACTTTCCTCATTTTCATCTTCTAGATCGGATTCCTCTTCAATAGTGCTATGATTAGGGTCAACTGATAGAGATGCAGCGTCATTCTCCGTAACAACGTTGGAGTCTGAAAAAACGTCATTTTGATAGTGATCATTATCATCAGCAAATATATCATCAATCGTATCTCTTTCTCCTCCATTACCACCATTTAAGCCACGATGCTCTGTTTCTACCTCATCTGCATTAACGTAATTGTCCAAATCAAAGTCCTCACTAATCACATCTAGGTCATCCATTTCAATATCAATGACATTTTCTAGTTCATCTGGCAACTGTTGTGCGGTAGTCAACATAAATGTCGTGCCTGTTGGTCTCCAGATATATGCAAAGGAGATGAAAGCAAAAAAATACACCAGCGAAGGCCAAAAATCAGTCAGATAAAATCTCACCATCCAGTGCTTCTCTATAATTTCAATAGCGTTCATTCCGAGGTATGCAAAAGCACAAAGAATCAACCCGATGAAAATACAAGTTAGTGTGGCATAAATCACAATTAATAATCTATTATAGACCGCTAGCTTGTATGTTTGCTTTTGGCTCTTCAAATAGGCTGTTGTATTTGTGACAGCTCTCAAAATTAAAAAGAAAAAGACAAACATTAAGAGAACCGTTGGCACTGCAGTTATTAGAATAGAAGTCGAGGTTGATTCAGGGTTTTGAGCATAACTCTGTATTAAGTAAGCTGAATACAAAAAGAAATTGATGATGGAGAATGCTCTACAACGATTCACCAAAGTCCTGTTCAATCTTGCATACACAATACCGTAGCCAAGAGCAATAATCAACAAAAAGAAATAGGTAAATGTTGCTTTACCAGCACTCATTAGAGAAATAAACACCATGTATACCTTGATAGGTATCGTATTGCCCTTTTCATTTTTCAGAAGATAGTAAATCCAAATGGATATTGTCTCTATGGTGAGAAATGCAAAGAAAATCATAATATATCTATGCAATGGCAACAGATCATCTCTGTTCTTCCACAATGGGTAGAAGTACATAGCCATGGAGACAAGGTACCCCAGAGATAACCATCCATATAATCGGATATTGTCTACCTCGGCAGCGTCAATCTTCCCGAAGGCATTCCTGAAATTAATGGCGGCATCAAATCTAATTGAGGACGAGACAGTTGCAGTCCGTACACAGTAGTAACCAGTTTTCATAACAGGGTATACAGAGGCATGAGACCCCAGATAGTTATGAGAGAAAGTCAGCACTTCGTTCGCCAGACCTTTCGTCGAGTCCGAGAATGGATCATAAATCACGTCCTGAATAATGAAATGGTTCAATTGATTTTCTTTACAGAGGCCCTTTGAAATAGAGTACTCATCACATATATATTGGGTGGAACCATCCGGAAGTTCGACACCTATGTGCTGGTAGTCTTCAAAATCAAAAATGACCACAATAACACCTGGCTCGTAGTCATGTTGAGTAGGATAAAGTTTCTGTAAATCAAAAGCAATATGCGGATCAACTTTACCACCACGGTCCTCTTTGGAATACATCCCCGCACAAACATCTCGCATCCGATCATTCACTCTCTTTTCGTTAGCCTCGGCAACCGATCGTACCACGGTCAAAACACCAAGAAATAACAGAAACCAGTACGTCCACGGCCAGTTCCTATTCATCTTTTTCTTCTTTTATTGTTTTTTTTTTTTCTATGTTTATCCTATTTTACTCTCCAAAAGGGGTTATTGCATGTATAATTTCCGTCTTTTCTTGTAATATCTAATCTGCTTCTTGCCTTCTATCTTATAGACTCCCTATCGTTCTTCTCTCCTTCTTAAAGATTGAAGAACAAGAGACAGATTGACGTGTTTATCTCGAGGTGTTTTCATATTTTTTTTTTTTTCAGTGATTTTTTTTTTCAGCTCGGCCAAAGCAAAAAGCCCTGATTTTCACCAAATTTTTTCATTTTTTCGTATTTTTTCATTGAAATCATAATTTATTTAGTATTTTTTAGTACAAGTTGTTAACTATTTATACACTTTTCTATATGTTTGGCCATCTTGACGTCGATGTTACTTACTCCAGGTTGCACGACGCTGTCCTGGACGAGGTCGTGTGTCTGTAGCTCGAGCTTCACGGAGGTATACGTAGTAGTTATCGTTGGATGGTGTCCCCACAGGTGTGCTCGCATCGATACCTGTGTCAAGAATGCCCATGTACTCTGGTAATCCTTGAACTTGATCTCCCGGATGAGCCGGTTGTCACGGGTTTGCCAATTCGCTAGCTGCGTTTGTAGTAACTTTTGTAACTCTGGAAGCGAGACACGTTCTGCCTCAACTCTAATAATCTTGTTGAACATCCTTTGTTGCTCTGTGTCTGTTGCAAGGATGAATTGCTTTGATAAACCACCCTTTTTCCCTTTTTTTTTTTTTTATTTTGTCATTTTTCTTATTTTCTCAAATTCACTAGCCAGAAAAAATATATATTACATATTCCTTATAGTTAAAGGTAACTGAATGGGGGGAATAATTGGAGAAGAATTTCGCAAGAAGCTCAAAAACTAAGCAAGACTTGCGAAAGATAATGTCTTCTTGTATTGCCATATTTGATGAGACGTTAGAACCACTGGTATCGAAGAGTGTTAAGGGACTACCGAATGTGCAGGCGTTGCTGGAGTTGTTCTCGGGGCAAGTGAGGCACTCCAGGACGCCGATCCTCACTGTGTCGCATTGGCGGTTTGTGTATCTACAGCGGGACTCGCTGTATTTTGTTGCCGTGGTGGATTCTATGGATGATAGCATAGCGAATTACATGTCGATCATGACGTATTTGGACCAGCTTTATAAACTGATTTTGGAGTATGCGGGCCTGAAAACGTTGGATAGAACGCTTATACTTGACAACACGTTACTGGTGATGGAATTGATAGACGAGACTCTTGATTACGGGATTGTACAGATCACTGAGCCTAGCATCATGAAGGATTACATCCGTGTGAAGGTAAACTTGCCGGACGAGCGGTTGTTATTGGAATCTATTTGGGATGGGGGCAGCGATTCTGACTCTGATTCCGACAACAATGGTGGTAAGAAACACAAGAAGAAACATAAGCATAAACATAAGACAAAGGAAGAACCATCGTCATTGGTACCGAAAAATAAGCAGGAACTTGATAAAGTACTCAAGACTAGTAAAGATAAAGTCTACAAAAAGATTAAGGAAAATATTAATGAGTTAGAGAAATTGGGTAAATTCACAAAAGAAGATGAGTTCAATGACGACGACGCAAATGCAAATGAGACATTTATCAACAGTTATATCGCTAAGACCACCACAATGGCCGTGTCTTGGAGAGCTAAAGGTTTACACTATTCTAAGAACGAATTCTTCTTAGATGTCATAGAGAGAGTGCAATATCTGGTAGACTTCAAGGGAGCTGTTGTGCGAAGGAACTTGATTCATGGTCAGATAGTGTGTAGGTCTTATCTGTCTGGTATGCCAAACCTTAAGATTAGTTTGAATAAACTCTTACAAAATGACAAGCAATTCATAAATCAGATCCAATTCCACCAGTGTGTATCTCTAGAGTCTCTTGAAAAAGTACTGAAGTATGCAGAGGAGCATCCAGACGAATCTTCAAGCTCAAAGAATGCAGAGCATAGCGCTGAGAAGGAGATCGAGTTTATCCCACCAGATGGTGATTTCGTACTATGTACTTATGATTTAAAACGTCATATTAAGGATCCTCCTATGATTAAATTGCGTGAATTTGAAGTTAAACCTAAATGGAAGAAATTCAAATTGAAAATAAGTGCCACAGTAGAAACACACTTTAAACCAACCAATACAACGACAAAATTAAACATTAAAATTCCACTGACAAAGATTTTTGAAGAGTATAAGATAGATTTGAGCAAAACATTAAGATTTAAAACAAATAATGGACAGGTTTCCTACAATGTTAGTGATGATTTCTTATTTTGGGAGGTTGGCATTCTCAAAGGGGGTAAAGTCCACGGTTCATCTGAAGATATAACAAAGTTCGAGAATGTTGCCACGATGGCTGCCGAATTTTCTTTATTCAATGAGGAGGAATACGAACGATTAAAAAAAGAGCAAGCTACCTCCATGAACCCACCTCCATTGCGGGAGGGCCCAAAACTGGAAGAGATCTACAAGGAAACTCACGATGAAAATTTAGAAGGTTATAATACATTAGATAGAAAGAAGAAGCCATCTTTGAACTTGTTATCAATGGAATTTGAAGTTCCATACTGTACAGCAAGTGGACTAAAAGTTGAATATTTGAAGATCGAGGAAGATCAGCTGCAATACCAGTCATTTCCCTGGGTTAGATACAAAACTATCAATGATGATGAATATGCATATATCATTTAGCGATGTTTTTAGAAAACAAAACTACTATATAGATTAAAAATAGAATAGAATATTTTCATTTATGTTATTTATTGTTTTCATATCTTATTTACAAAATATTGTGAAAATCATTTGTGAATTGTTAATTGGACGTGATGATTCTTAACGTTCATTAGAATATATTATATTTAGATATTTTATTGTTGATGAAGAACAGATTTTAGTACTTCTTCCTTTTTTATAAGGGTTGCATTTTTTTGATCATGATATTTTTTTGCTCTCCTTTTCAGGTCTGAGCGTCTCATCTCTACTCGATCCTTAATTATTCTGGTGATTCTATTAGTGTAAACATTCAATATCTGTTTCCATTTAGTCATTGTTCTTGAAAATCCAAGGACTATACCTAGTGCAGCAACAGATCCCATGTAGAAGCCAGAGAACTGTTCAGATACAACACCCAATAGCGCCACAAGTATCATAGGTAACTGTAGAGTAAAAAACTGGTGATAAATTGCTTTGTTTATATCCTTTTGAATATTAACAATTTTTTGAATGTCATTCACAGGGACAAGGGGTGCGATGGGCTCATGGACTCCGGTTTGATCAAATTCGTTTCTGATATTAATCTCTAATACTTCAGATTTACCTTCGATCACCTGGATGTTGTATAGTGGGATCATACAACATTCCATAAATCTGAGCTTTAACTTTGATTCGGAATGTAAATAAAGCTTCCATAATGAGAGCTGAGTTTTTGCAAAATGTACAAATGAAGGGATGATCTGACTTTGGAGCTGTTTATGTGCGTCTTCTGCCCATTCGTCAATTGCCAAATATGCTTTATCGAGTTTGTTTGATTCCTTTCCAATAGAGCTAATATCAGGATCTGTCTTTTGAATATACCTCGCCACCGCATTTTTCAAGTCTTGTATTATCGTGTTCTTGTTCTTCAATTTGGCCTCTAGTTTATGACGTACATGGTCAAAATTAGACTCCTCCTGGGCTTTCAAATATTCACTTACCGATATCTTTGAGTTCCCCATATCAAGAGTAGCCTGAACAGATTTCACCACGTCAATCTGGTTAGCTAGCAGGAAAGACCCGTTATATTTCACATCTTCCAACTCTACCACAGGCCAGATATCTTGTTTAGGATTTAGGTTTTTCTGGTTTAAACGAATATAAAAATGACATCCGTCTCTTCCACTGGTATCATTTACTTTTAAAAATTCAACTTTGTTCTCTTGAAGAAACGATGACGGAACTGTATATCCCAGATCGGTCTTGGTAAATTCATCTCCATACTTGATCAGCTTGTTTTCATTGACGGAGTTGAGCTCCGCTTCTAAATATTCCCGAGCCCAACTTTTCCTAGCCTCCATGTGGTCCACCGTCAATGCTCCAACCAGCCCACGACCTATTACACCGCATCTCACCGTTTTAGTATTGTCAATCAACCTAATTTTATCAGCAACAGCCCCCTGGTGATATAACTTCCCCAGACGGCTCCACGAGCTCATAAGCCGCACTCCAAATACCATGCTCGCTATCAGTGCAATTGAATTAGAGGTAGTGAAATGTAGGAATTAAGGGGATAATGTTGGTTTTTACCATTGCCATTGCAAAATTAAAAAAAAAAAAAGAAAACAAATTATTTTCAACAAGATTTTTCACATGCGGCCAAAACAAGCTTTCCCCCGAAGCGAAGAGAGGGAGTCCCATTATAAAAACAATTCTGAACTTGAAAAGAACCAAAAAATTTTTCTTACTTGTCTTGCTCTATAACAGATCAACAGTGTAATGAAAACGATGGAACCAAGGCGTGGATGGATTCATAATTACATATCGTTCAGTGGGTTGTCACAGGAAGATGTTGAGGCAGCTGAGGCTCTGGATGTGTTGAGGAATTCGACTGTGTTTTCCAGAGGGAGGGATGATGAAGACGAGGATGAGGAGAAGGTACGGAGGAAGAGAAGCAGGCAAGATGATGATGAAGGTGATTATGAGAATGAGGACAAGCCGGGGATTCTTCGTGATGATGACAAGGAGACTACGTATACTCGCAGAAGGCGGAAGACTAGTGTCAGAGAGCGTGCGGACTCTCGCTTATCTCAAGAGGGAGTTGTCACGATAAGAACCAATCCGGATGGTACAGAGGAGTCGTTGTTTGATAGGGTGTGTAGGAATTCTAACAAGATTCTCACAAACATGGGATCATTCTTTGAAGAGATGAATAATAACGAATTTACCGATGACGAAGACGAGGAGGACGAGAAATCAGACGGGAAAGAAAACATTAAGAAAGAAGAACAAGAACAAGAAGAAGGCAACAATAACGATGGGAAAGGTGTGGAGGAAGAGAGCAGCACGTACTACCCTACATGGGCTTCAAGATCATATACCAACGACGGACAGTATTATTCTAAGAGACAAATCTTGTCTGAGGCTATAGCAAAGGGTGCTGATAATTTAAAAGAGTATAAGCTTAACATGTCAATAGAGTCAAAGAAACGTCTTATCACGTGCCTGCATCTTTTGAAACTGGCAAACAATCAGCTGTCCGAGAAAGTAGCATACTTACAGGATGTTGTGGAGAAGGAACAAGAAGAGCTGCTCAATCCTGGGTCAACAGCTGTGAAGACCGAGGAACACAACACTGAGGAGGATCAGGAATTCTACGATGCTGCTGAGTCTGTTGACGAGAGGTCAGGGGAACTGGGTCTTGAGATCGTTGGCACAGTTAAAAAAGTATACTCACTAATATCAAAATATACTGGTACATCACTCCCGGAACCAGCAAGGTCTCAGGTCCGTGAATCCTTATTAAACTTACCCTCGAATTGGAACACAAGTATTCATAACGGGATAACATATAATGGACATGCACCTTCTACGGGTACCTCCAATTCAGTTAGTAACACAAACACCAGCTCCGACACAACATTGTCCACTATGTCACCGCAGTCGTACCCTAGCATCATCCCTGTATCTAGTAACGGTAAATACCTGATTCTCGCCAAAGAATCTCTGAACATGGTGCAAAGCGTGATTGACGTAGTCGACTCTACCCTGGGACGAGCAGAAGAATGGGTCAAACAGAAACAAGAACTCAAAGAAATGATAAGACAGAAATTCCTGGCACAACAGAAACAGGAAGAAGAAAGATTAAACACGGTAAAAGAAGAACCAGTCAAAGTAGAAAAAGATTTGATCACATGAATATATCCCCTCCTTTAATCTCATTTTTATGTTAATTATTGCTTACGTATCATTTATTCTTATATATGTTAATGAAAACAAAATTTAAAAAGAAACTATAATACCGTTATCTCATCGTAATTGTATTGTCCTATTAGTAAATATATCACTATATACTAAACCACGTGTCACTCCTCTTGAACGAATCCCCTATTTTCATTTTGGGATTCCCTAACGACCACCTGCAGAGCCAACTGCCACATTCCTGGAGATAGGGACCGAAAGAGCTTAAGGTACACAACTATTGGAAAAGTATAAAAGGGGAGCAACTGGGAGATCAATTGATTTGCGAAACGACAGATTTCCTTTCTAGAAGCTCAACCGAATCATTATTCAACTATAAAAGAATAAAAATATATAAAATGTCCGTTGAAGAGACTGCTACCCAAGTTGTTGTTACTCATCCAAGTGATCCTACTACCAATGTTACCATTTTGAAGTACGGTGCCACTGTTATCTCTTGGAAATTGAAGGGCGAAGAGCAATTGTGGTTGTCTAGTGCTGCCAAACTAGATGGTTCTAAGCCAGTCAGAGGTGGTATTCCTTTGGTTTTCCCTGTCTTTGGTAAGAACAACACTGATGAGTTGCTAAGTAAATTGCCACAACACGGTTTCGCTAGAAACTCTACCTGGGAATTCTTGGGCCAGACTAAGTCCTCTCCACCAACCGTCCAGTTCGGTTTGAATCAGAAGATCGCTAACCCAGAATTGACCAAGCTATGGCCATTGGAATTCAACTTGATTTTGACCATTGAATTGGGTGAAGACTTCTTGAAGACCGGTATCGAGGTCGAGAACACCTCCGAGCAAACTATGAAGTTCAACTGGTTGTTCCACACTTACTTGAAGATTGACGATATCGAGGACACTATGGTCTCCAACTTGGTCGGCATGAAGGTGTACGACCAATTGTTGAAGGAGAGCTTCATCGACAAGCACCCAGTTGTCACTTTCCACCAGGAAATGGACTCCATCTACCAGAATGTCGACAACGACAGATTGATCCAAGTCGTCGGTAAGGGTGTCCCACTACACTCCGTGAAGAGAGACAACTTGCCAGACGCCGTGGTCTGGAACCCTTGGATCGAGAAGTCCGCTGGTATGGGCGATTTCGAACCAAAGGATGGTTACAAGAACATGGTCTGTGTTGAACCAGGTCATGTCTCCGACTTTGTCGCCTTGCCATCCGGTCAAAAATGGTCTGCTTCTCAATTGCTGTACAAGGACGAATTGAAGTACCAAGCCATTGAACCATAAATAAAACTATCTCTTATATAATTACGATATTATAATAAAATAAATGAAAAAAAAAAATAATATAAGCTGTATCTAGGAACCCAACAAAATGCTCAAAGGGTCCCCCCTTAGAAACATTAAAAACAGATGAGTTTGTACGGCTATTTGTTAGGAAAATATGCTATTTTTTCAAAAGAGAAAACAAAAATTTACTAAGACAGCTGGAAATTATGCCATCTGCTTCTGGACCATGTATTGATAATCTATATAAAAACCATTATCAAGAAGGATAGCTGGATATAATGTAAAAAAATCAAGTACTGTTAAGTGCATGAATTTTTGTAAAAATATATAAAAAATTGGACGAGTCCGGAATCGAACCGAAGACCTCTCCCATGCTAAGGGAGCGCGCTACCAACTACGCCACACGCCCATAGTTGTTATGTGGTGTAAATCGTTACCAGGTAGCCCCTTGAATATTGGTTTGGATATTACGAAAAAAAGTGCTGGACGGAGAGAGACTCACAAATAACACACACAAAAAAAATATACTGTCATTAGAAAGTGGCAAAGCAGTTTTACTTTTTCTTTTTTGTTGACATAGCAAATCTTTTAGTAAATCTAAATCAAGAGATTACTATCATATTGAGAAAACTGGATCATTATTAGGATATAGAAGGGAAAAGGGAGGGAAAAGGAAGAGAAACAGAGACTGGAAGAGAGTCGACAATAGGAGAAGGAAAAACACCAAACTACAAAACAGCAAAAAACACAAAAAAAAAAAAATACCCAAATAATAAATAAATCCTGAGGGATACCATACACCATAATATTCTTTTTTAAAAACAACAAACCTTTATTTTTCTTTACCCAATTATCAAAACAACAATGAGGGATTCAGAGCATCGATCTATTTCTAATAATAGGCCGGTGATTACGATTACCTCGACAGTTTATGATCGGCGGGCGTTAGATATAGAGTCTACTGTTCCGTTAATTAATTCTTTAAATCATTTGACATATTTAACTTCCAACTCTGGGAAGATACGAGAGACTATTGCTAACGATGGTGCCTTAGAGAGGCTTGTTGCCATACTGCATAATTGTCA
This sequence comes from Nakaseomyces kungkrabaensis, assembly GCA_030556385.1. Lineage (NCBI taxonomy): Eukaryota > Fungi > Ascomycota > Saccharomycetes > Saccharomycetales > Saccharomycetaceae > Nakaseomyces > Nakaseomyces kungkrabaensis. The sequence goes on along the minus strand of JAKTPY010000040.1, from coordinate 80,259 downwards.
TTTGTCAATGTATGAGATACTGAATAAGGACTTGGAGCATGTGAGCAAGCATGAGAGGGGACAAAATATTTATAAGAGGAAACGACTTGCGTTATGTGCCTGGAAATGGACTTTGGCGTTTCAATGTCTCGTGTTGACCGGTACCAGAGGTACAGAACTGATACGGAAAAAGGTAGTTTTAGCTGGTGTTATTCCTGTGCTGGCCACAGTGTTAGATAACTATCTGCTGTTTCACCAAGACTATGATTTCATCAAGGATGAGCCAGTCGGTGTGGATATAAATGAGATATTATCCTGGAACTCCTATAGATTGCTACGAAAAAATCCAGAGGAAAGTTTTGAGGAATATCTATCATATATCATGGGTCGTGATAAATTGAAGCCTTCAGATTTCAAAAAGTTTGATGTCGAGGAACTAACAGCTCCTGTGATGACGTTGGCCACTGATTTTAGAGATATATGGAAGCAATTTGACGAATCAGAAGTGGCGAAGAAGTTAAGAATGACAGAAGATAAGAAGGACAACTGTTTTTTTGAGGAGGATGAAGAGAAATACCTTGTGTCTGCTCCTAGAAATTTTTTTATCGGGAAGATCATTCCGAAACAAGATGACGTTATATGGTCTTTACAATTACTGGCATTTATTTCCAAGTATACATACATGAAACAGAAACTTCAAAATGTTGAATTAGTTGACTCTCTATCTTTTAGGGGCATAATAGACAGATACAAGAAGAGGAGAGCTGCAACATACAGTAATAACCTGGCACCATTGACCATTTCAAAGTCTGAGTCTGAATCCAATAGTGAGGATGACGGAAGTAGTTCTGGAAATGAAACAGACACGCCCTCAGTGGAGACATCCTTAACCAATCCAATAATTCAAGAAATCTACGACGCTAGTAAGAAATGTAAAGAGATTGAAGTAAAAAAGAATCTTTGCAAGCCCACCTGTAGTAATATTATAGTTAACCTGCGGTCATGTTTACAAACTAAAAGCAAACAAATTCATCATCATTTTGATAAACGTTGGAGGTATTCGAAAATGTCCAAAAAACTAGATGATAAGACATGGGCTAATTTTGTTTCCAAGAAGCTAGTTAATGCATTCCCATTGGTGGAAAAATATACAGTCTCTGATAGAAATCCTCATGACATAATCTATTGGAGTTCTGTTATTATGAGAAATTCATGCAGAAAAAATGAAGCTACAGGTGTTCGACAGTGTGCCAATTTCAGTTGTGGTAAGTGGGAGCAGTATCCAAGAGAGTTTGCAAAATGCAGGAGATGTAAACGAACAAAGTACTGCTCCAGGGAATGCCAGTTACAAGCATGGAAGCATCATAGATATTGGTGCCATGAGGTGGGCTCCTCTAATAAAACAGGCACTATGGTGACAGAGGCCAATACACCTGCAAGTTCAGGGAATGAGACGTCTCTAGTACTTGGCCCGAATAACCGCACAACTACCATATTACCTACAGGAGAAACTGGAGCACTTCTTTTACATCAAGATAGTCCCGAGATCACTGATACAAACACCATTGATAATGATGTTCTCGAAGATGAAAATAACATTGATAATATAAGCTAAATATTTACTTCAGATTCTCTTGCGATACTTCAATTTTGGAAATATATAGAGCATTTTGCATTTTTCTTTATTATTTATTTTCTATTTTAATATTGAATACAATGGGTTTTGATAGATTTTATTTTATGAATTGATGATTTACATTATATAGTAAGATAATGTAAAATAGATACGTGAACTATGATAACCTGAGCCCAGAAACGAAATTATCGATATTTGTTGCTAGTACAAAATATAATAAGCATTCGGTATACTTGTAAAAGATATCAAGTACTATATCAACAGAGATGGCATGTCACAGTTTTCTTATTTTTCAGTCTGGATATATTTTCATGCTTATAATATAAAAATAAGCCGAAGCATATGAATCAAAAATACCAAAACATGAAAAAAAAAATTCTTTAAAATTAAGACAATTACGTATGTACCCGAATAGATAACCTATTTCCCAGCTACAACTGAAACTGCAATTGGTGGTTCAGGCAATTTATTTGATGAAGTTAGTTTCAGAAACTTTTTGTAAGGCTTGTAAATCTTTTCTCCCATTTTTGTATGATTATCAATGTTACTTTTATTATAATTCTGAATGACTTTAAACATTGACCATCTTAATAAGATTAAGTACATTTGCATAAATGAGAATTGCGGCCATAAGGTGTCACTAAATTCAATAGTAGAATGTTCATGAACTTGCCATAAATTATAGTCTGATAATCTCATATGTCCGCTAGTTCTAATCAAAAGATCAACTTTGTTTGAGTAAGATTCAAAGTACATGTGATTTGTAAGTTCTTTCACTGTTAATTCATCTTCATCAGAGTTAGTGTATTTATGAATAGATTGCGTTACGGCATGCATAATATCGTTCCTAGATGTATAAGGGAAACAGAGATATAAAACAAATTCTCCGCCCTTTGTCTTGTTTTCAACATTCCGTATTTTGAATTTCAATTCTTCAGTTAGCAGACTCATATCCCCTACGACTCTCAAAGAACAACCATACAATGGATCCTTTAAATCGTTTGCCTTCTCAGCAAATTCATCCAACTTATTACTAAACAATTCCATCAAGGTATCTACTTCTTCTCTTGGTCTACTAAAGTTTTCAATAGAAAACGCATATGCTGAAACACAACGAATTCCCAGGCCTTTACAAATACAAACCAATGTAAATAATGTTTCCCCTCCAGCCTCATGTCCATTTTTAATTGGGAGTTTCCTACCTTTTGCATATCTTCTGTTACCATCCATAATGAAGGATACATGTGTTGGAAGAGGTCCTGTACGTAAAATATCTATTAATAACCGCTTACCTTTCAGAATAATCCATTGACTGTAGCTATTAGCGGCAATTATTTGAACAACCAATGATCCATGCTCTTTCAAATAATTAATAATGGTTGTGGTTACCAGATCAAAAATCACCAGCACCCAAATTGCACCTCTTCTTAGCCAATGTAACATGTGTTTGAATATAATGACGTAGAATACTGTTTGATAAAATAAACAACAAAAGAGAAGAAAACAAAAAAAATGGTAGTTTAACTTGCCCGTGCTTTTTATACTCCCTCCTTATTTGAAACATCCGCCATCCTTGTTACAAGTTTGTATCACCGTATATAGTAACATGTATAAAGCAATTACAAACATTAGCCGCCGATATAAAATAAAATAGAACTTCCTCAAGTAGACCGAGATCAATAGCTTAATCAATTATATAAACTTTGCTTAATGAAGTATAAATGTGACATAGCACATCAGTAAAACATATCTATGATAAAGTACGAATGTGCTAGTTTTTACGAACATGAAAGATCAAAAAGCCACTATTTTTTCACATATAAAATGCTTTTATTTACTATTTAAAGCTATATTTTGAATTATTATTATTATTGCTATTATTAGACGTTTAATTGTTTTGTTATTTGAGTTTGAAAATTCTTGATAAGTTGGAAATGCTGATGAGATGTTTCATTCACTAAATATATTTCATATGCGTCTCGTAATCATTAAAGTGTTTTTTGTGCTAGTATCTATCGGAAACTATTCAGTAGTGTCTTACAATCAACACAATAGTAACTCTTGTCTTGAGAACCATTTCTTGAGAGAGGTTCAAATCTTGTGCCGTCACATATATGACATTTTACTCCTGGGAACATTATTCCGCCAGCAAGGTTGTTAGGCAAGCCATCTGACCGGACAGAGGATATGCTTTCTCTTGGACCTCTATTAGATGATGATAGGGCTGTATTGGAAAGACTTGTTGGTGGTGATTTGAATGCCTTTAACGATCTGAAACTATGATTTCTTACAATCCCAGACTTTGGATTCGGACTGACCGAAAGATTATTCGAAGAGTTCCCATTCGTTGAAGACGAGTGCGTTCCATGTGCAACATTATAGGATGCCGCACCAATACTCGTTCTAGGCTTGTCATGTTCAGATATTAAAGACTCAGAACTGCCATACTGTTTGCTCAATTCTGTGTTATAGGTGTGTAGTTTCTCCAAAACTCTAGATCTAATAGTCTTAGACATATCTGCTCTGAAAACTCTAATTAAACCGTTATTGTCCGTTGATATCAAAATCGTACCGATGGCCTCAACTGGTGTAGGTCTCGATAATGAAGTCGCGGTACTGCCAGATGACAGAGTATGGCCATCAGATCCATCCAGTGGAACACGATTTTTCATTTTTATAATTTCAACCTCATCAGTTGGCTCAAAGAACTCAAGAGAAAGTTCACAGATGGGGTCGTTAGAAAGAGATAATGTCTTTGAAGTCTCTTCTGGTGCAATAGCAACTGTGGTAACAGGGGCATTATGAGCATGGAAGGAGAAATATTCACTGTTTTTAATACTACCATCTCCGTGATGACTACTGTGAGGCATTGGAAGCAATGACGTAAGCTTCAGAGAATTTCTCAAACTTTGTTTCTCCTCACTTCCTTGACTTGAAGACCTACTAATTGATTTTGAGAATAAGCTCCTAATGGATCCGGACCTCGTCATATTTGGTTTCTTTGCTTTCTTATTTATTTCAACAGGATCCGAAGATTTTAACCTCCAACCGTATACCCAATGATCATCACTACTACTAACAACCACTGGTTGATTATGGAAGACCGAGAGCTGTGCCCTATGTTGTGAAGAACCACACTGGAATCCTCTCAAAATCTCAAGTAGTTTTCTTCTGGTCAAATCAAATATTCTGATACGGGAATCACTAGAAGTGACCACAAGTCTTAGCGAACCGTCAATTAGAGAGTTGAAACATTGTAAACCTGTGACTCTTGGACCGTGGCGTACCTTAGTATCATTATTTGGATTCAATACCCCTTGTGTATTTTCGTGTGTCTTCTTAGCAGTAACATGGAAGGATGTTATATGTTCTAATCCCTTTGTTTGTAAGACATGAATATAACCGTTAAATGTACCAACAATGGTGTAAATACCATCACCTGGTGAGAGTGTTAAAGATGTAACGAGGTCTCTACAATTGAATTCAAAACTGACTTCATTATCGAGAATAGACCACAATCTGCACTTCTGATCCAGACAACCACTAATGAAAAATCTATCGTCTGTTGGGTGAAACTTTACGCAAGTTACAAAATCTGGATGTGAGAAAGACTTTAAAGATCTTCTTTTTAACGGATGCCAGAGTTTAACAGTTTTATCCATCGATGCAGATAAAAGGAAACTATTTTTAGACCAGTCAACGTCTAACACATCTTGTTCGTGTTCTCTAAATGTCTTCATAGGAGAAGGGTGGAATACAGGTGCGTAAAGGTTGGATGAGTTTTCTCTTTCAAGTGAATCGAATGTGTCACGTTTCAAAGAGGGCGATGCTCCATGTCCTGCTTGGTAATAATTTTGTTGTAACCTCATAGATTTCGCAGAGGATAGATGTCCCGATTCTAGACTTGAATCAATACCCCATCTCTCTACTGGAGAGCTCAGAACTTTCCATATCCTTATTGACCCGTCTCTACTACCAGTGGCCATATATTTACCGTCCAGACTAAACTTCGTACTCCATATAGCCTTTGTATTAGTAGCCACTTCATTACTATGGTTCCCGCCACCAATCTGCAAATTAGGAAGTCCACCACATATTGTGCTATCTGATTGATTATCATTTGATGTATCGGCTATATTATCGCGGAAGTTATTACCATTGAGAGTTGCGTTCCCTATTGACACATTAGGCTGTAAGTTGTCCGCCACTCCCGGTGCGATCAGTCCATTTGCTATAGCTGTGTCGATCTCGCTTGGTTCCGGCGCAGTTTTCAACTCCTGCGCCAGGAACAGCCTTCTAAACTGCTTTGCAGACCTGGACCTCCTCTTGAAAATCTTAATATACCTGGGCTCCTTAAGGTACGTCTCGAATTGCTCGCTGTCTATAAATGCAAATGGATTGAAGTCAGACTTGAAAAATCCTGTGGAGTTAGTGGCACTGCCTCGCTGTATGTGTTCCCTTACTTTGGCAAAAGCGTCTCGCTGGGACTCGACTTTACTTGGATCAGAAGCCGCAGTGCTCGTTGTGGTGTCGCCGGCGGTGGTCGACGACAAGTTACCTTCGTCAAACCTCAGCGACTTGATAGGATCTGGTCTAGGCGTGGTGAACGGACTAGGGTTACTATCTGCTCTAATGTTCAGTGGCGGTTGCGGCGTATGCTGTTGAGAATTCGCATGCGGCTGCGCCCCCATACGGTACATATGCGCATTAACACTGTTACTCGCAGAATGCAAAGGTGTAGTCCGCCTCCGCGACATCTTGAACTGCAACGGCTGCATATCCGCAGAGTACTCCTCGCTGATCGGCTTGTTACTCTTCTCATCACTCGATATACTCATGCTCCCGTCCACGCTGCTGGGCGCACGCGCCCTCGTCGCACCGGTCAGCATCTCATCGTAGGAATCAGTACTGGAGGTGGTATTTGTCGCCATGTGAGACAATGGCCCGTCACTAGAACTCGTCGGTACTTTCGTCACCCCCTTCTCATCTTCCCCGCGTCCGAAGTGAATCGTCATCTAGTTTTAATAAACCCTTTTTTTTTCTTTTTTTTTTCTTTTCTATCGTTAGGTAATTTAGTAGAGTTTTAATTAGTTTATAGTTTATCAAGTCCTTATTTCCTTCTCAGATTCCTTTTCAGATTCCTTTCTCTCTAATTTTCTTGATATCTTCCCTCTTTCCAAAAGTTCGTTTAAGTTTTGCTCAGATAAAGCGTGGATAAGCCCTAATATTTGAGTTTTTTTTCTTCTTTTCTTTCTTTTAAGCTTTAAAGGGCAAAAAAAAGCGTTCTTACCCTTTAATAAGGAAAAAATGCAAAAAAAAAGAAAATTTTTCTTCTATACGGTGGAAAAAGTTTTGAACAATGGCTTTTAAATACTAAGTACTACTTATATTCAAATATCGATTGCTTGGCTTAATTGTTATCGATATAGATAATAAAACTACATATAACACAACTATATAAATAAATTCTTAACGGATCCGAAGGGGAAAAAAAAACCTAATCTCCGTGTGCAAGAGATGTACTGGCTGCAACGGAAGGGAAAAAAAAAAAAGAAAGAAAGTGAAAAAAAAAAAAAATTCCTTATAGAACAAAAAATATGTAAATTATTTATCTAATGCTTCCGCCTTGGTTTAGGGAGGAGCCTAGTTGCTCTGATCCTACGTAGGTCCAACCTCCGAATTGTTTTTGGACACTTTCACTTAAATACTCGTCCACCACACTATCGATTGGTTTTTCTCTTGTGAATTCCTGGTCGAAGTTGCTAGTGTCTGTGGCGCTAGTTACCGGTGGTTTGTATGGTGGGATGTATCCCTTCATCATGAGACGCTTCCACGAGAGTTGGGAGAAGAATGGGTGGCTCTTGATCTCCTCGGCTCCGTTGTAGCCGAGTCTTCTTTGTGGGTCACGACTTAGCAGGCCGATCAAAAGATCCTTCGCGTCTCTGTCGAAGCCGTCTGGGAACACTAGTGGGTCTTGCAAGATCTTCTTGTACATCTTGGGGACGTTTTCGTCGTAGTATGGTGGGAGACCCGTGAGCATCTCATACAGCAAGACACCTAGAGTCCACCAGTCGACTACCTTGCTGTAGCCTTGTCCCAGCAACAGCTCTGGTGCCAAGTATTCCGGTGTACCGCAGAAGGTGTCGGTCTTGTCCTCGTCCTTCATGTTCAGTTTACATAAACCGAAATCACACAATGCAATGTGGCCTTGGTAATCCAGCAAAATATTCTCTGGTTTCAAGTCACGGTAGATGACATCCATCTTATGCAAAGTATCCAATGCACAGAGCAGCTCAGCTGCATAGAAACGTGATCTAGATAGGTCGAACCTTCCTTCTCTTTGTAAGTGGTAGAACAGTTCACCACCATTTATACATGCTAGAACCAAATACAATTTCTCTGGCGACTGGAATGAGAATTTAAGTGGAACAATAAATGGACAATCAATCCTGGCAAGAACTGTTCTCTCTGCCAAAGTATGCGTGACTTCCGACTTGGAGACAATATATGACTTCCTTATAGCCTTCAAAGCATATATCTTCTTAGTATCCTTTTTCCGTACTTGCATAACTTTACCAAATGAACCTTTACCGATGACCTTCAACAAATCAAAATCATCGATAGATAGCGGTTTGTTTCTTGAAGGCTTGTAGTCAACACTTATATTAATCTTACCCAAACCATCACGCAACTCTACCCAATGGTGGTTGTACAACCTTATGCTAGCAGCAGAGTCAATGAACAAATTAATTGGCAGCTGGAAAGAATCCAAATGCACGTCCTGGTTGGAATTGATCTTATCCAAGATAGCTTGTAGTTTTTCATCTTGGGCTCCCATCTCCTGTTGCCACGTCTTAGGAGGTAAAAGGATGGATGGAATGCGAACGAATACATCGATGTTCAATTGTGGTAGTTTTCTGGTAACATCAAAAGTGGAAATCTTATTGAAAATAGGTTGAGACATTGTACCGCTTTCTGGCTCAATTGTGGCAACCGTATTATCAAATTCAATAGTAAAGTAAAGTAAGGGATTTAATGGGGTAGAGTTCGGTAGCTTTATTGTTGAGGGTATTGATTGTGTAGCAATATCACCAGGCAACAAGTTATCCTTTGAATTACCATTTGCTAGTTCTAATCTTGATATCTGTTGCAAAATCATATCAACGTCAGCATTAACATCCCTATTATCCGCTGGAATACCAGATTCTAGTAATCTACCGAGAATTTTCTTATTCGAAGTTATTGGGAAAGGCAAACGGAATCCATCACCATTATATACCTTGATAGTCATAATACCACTAGATGAAGAGTTCGAGGATTTCTTCTCAGAATGTTGTTCTGTGTGAGAGACAGAGTTTTCTTCTGCAGCTTCTGGATTATTTCCTTGTAATGGCAAATCCTTGATAGTTGAAGAAGATGACCCTGGCTTCTTGCTACCCGAATTCATACTGATATGGTTAGATGAGGTTGACTTTACCATTGTATCATTTCTAGTGCTACCACTTAAGTTATTGCTGGAGTTACGACTAGGTATCTCGCTTGCATATGGTGTAATCTCTGCACTGGAGGGGAAGGAATCAACAGATTTCTCCTTACTAAACCCATCCATTACTTCTGAGCCATCAGAACCAGTGTGCTTATGATGGAAGTGAAAGAGTTTGTCTTTCTTTACCTCCTTCTCATCTTTGGATTTGCCAAATTTGAATTTCTTCCACGAATACATATTTGGTCCCTTTTTTTAATATTTTTTTTGTACACTAAGGTGTATTGTAAGTCTTTCTCAAATATAATCTAAGATCAATAAACGATCTCTAATATCCTCTTTATAAATAAATCTATGTCTTTAATTTCCAAACCTATCTTAAAGTTGCCAATAAAGATAAGATCAAAACTAATAAAAACTTGAACAACCAAAAGACAAACGCCAAACTTTTTTTTTTTTTTTGTGTTAATGCTCTATAATAAATCTGTATTTCTTTCTTTTGATACTATTGTAACTCCTTTATTATCAAATTAAGATGATGTACTATTTCTATCTTCGATAAGTAATAGGATCAATGAAATGAAAAAATCAAAAACAAAAATCTCTTGTTCCTTTTATTTTGTTTTTATCTTGCTTGTGAATATGAACGCTATTGACGAATGATGGCAATTTTCCTTTCTTAGAAGTAAAAATTTAAGCCCTGTTAAAAAACGCTTCTGTAAAGAATTGTCTCAGCTCTCTGTCTTTGGTTGGGTAAAGTATGCACAAAACTGATATTTGGTTTTCCGTTCTTACAAAATCCCTGTGAGTAATTCCTCCCTTGAGCTAGATCCTATCTCCCGTTCTTTGTTTTCTCCTATTTTCTGGGAATCCGTGAAAAAGATAAATTTCTTTTTCTTCTTCCTACTTCTCTTCTCTTGGCCTGCAATGCTTTGTACTCTGTGTAAAAAAAATTCAATCAAAATTTTTTTATTTTTTGTAATTTTTTATTCCCAGAGTTTCCAGAAGAAGTTTTCACTGCTTCTTTTTTGAGTTGCGTCCTGTCTAAAAAGAATTGATTTTATGCTCTAATTGCCTGCGACGATCCTTGTGTCCTTACACAATTTGGGTAGAAAACTTCGCAAGAGTAAAGACAAAGAGACCTTCTAGGCGGGGGGGGGGAGGTATTTTCTGTACGTGATCCCTTGAACGGCTTTGTAATACTGTTTCCGATAAAAATATTCTCTCGATGTACAATTGTGCAGAGATGGATCAAGACAACACGATTTTCTCGCCACTCGACTCCTTCGAATCGGATTCCTCTAGTTCTTTCCTTGTCTCTTACTAACAATTCTTGACCGTCCACACAAAAGTTTTTACAAACTCCCTCAACTTTGAAATTGAGCAAGTTTTGACCAGTTTCCTTATTTTTTTTTTTTTTTTATCAAAAACCCTAAACTGCTATTTCAAGGATGTTTTTTATGTAAGGATGATATCTTCCTTAATACTTGGGTAATACTAATAAATCCCCTTTTCAGCCACCCTCCTTGTAAGATGAACTCTCTATTCTGTTTCTTATCTTATTTATTTCCTTCTAGTAAAATGTTTAACTAAGTTATCAAAAGTTATAAAAGTTTAGCCGCTTATATAATATTTTTGCCGATGCTTTTGATGACTACTCTTACCCGCCCTCAAAATATTATGCGCGTCCCGAGTGATGTAAATCAATTTATATCACTACCACCTGAATCATGTTCCCTTTCTTTGGTATTTTATGAATATATCATTATATAGCCATACACAAAACTGTAAAAACTGTAATTCTTGTATAAAAAATTATGTCTTGACAGTAGGTTCTTCCGTACCTAAAATTTTCTTGAGCTCCAGGAACTTTACCACCGACTTGATAATAGTCGACAAGTATTCCTGAGCGTCCATCTCATAGGTAGACTTATCGTCAGTGTATTGCTCAATGTACAATCTGATAGTTGCACCTGTTGAACCCGTACCTGATAACCTAACAACAAACCTAGCACCGTTTGATAGTTTTACAAATAAACCCTGATGTGCAGAGACGGATCCGTCCAAGTCACTATAGGAGAAATCACCGCAATCAGTGACGTGCAACGAAGTGTCAGTTGGGAACTTAGATCCCTTAGTGGCTGAATCGCTGACATAATTTCTCAAGTTTTCAATGATCTTATTAGCCTTTTCGGACTCTACCTTTTCGTAATCATAGCGGGTAAAAAAAGTACGACCATATTCGTTCCAGAATTCTTGTTGAATAGTCTTAATAGAAACATTTTTATCAGGATTGTGTTTATTGTAAATGGCTAAGATGTTTAACCATGCCATAATAGCCCAAATTCCATCTTTCTCTCTAACATGGTTTGAGCCAGTACCAAAGCTCTCTTCACCGCAAATGGATAATTTCTTGGCGTCGAACAACGCACAGAAAAACTTCCAACCTGTTGGAACCTCATAACAGTTCAAACCATGCTTCTTGGCAACACGATCAATTGCACTGGCTGTTGGGAATGAACGGGCCAAACCATAGATCCCATGTTTCTTAAAATATGGAATTTCGTTAGCGTATTCAGCGATAATAGCCACGGAGTCACCTGGAGACACAAACGCAGGGCCTGCACCATATATCATGTTTCTATCACCATCACCGTCCGAAGCAGCACCAAACTCAATTTTTTCACGGTCAACTCTCTCCACTAGCTGATGGGCGTATGTTAAGTTCGGGTCTGGGTGGATACCACCAAAGTCAGGTTGTGGGTGCCAGTTTTGTAAGACCTCATCAGCATTCAAACCAAACTCATCAACAAATATTGCCTTACCATATGGACCCGTGACACCATTCATAGAGTCTAGCAACATTTTCCAGTTGTTTTTTTTGTGTTGGTCCAGAATAAACTTGTGGATCAACTCAAAATCAAAGATTTCTTTCAATAGCTCAACGTAGGCCTTGGTTGTGTCAATAACATCAACAAGCAAAGGTCCGTATTTTTGGTTCGTTGCAATCTTTGATAAATCCAATTCAGGAAAATCCTTAATGATCTTGTAAGAGGTCAATTGCTTAGATATCTCCCAGATCTTGTTAGTAACTGGTTCAGGGGCAGGTCCACCATTCGACAAGTTGTATTTAATACCCATGTCATTCTCTAGCCCCCCTGGATTATGCGAGGCGGTTAAAATGATACCACCGGTACACTTTTCCTTGTAAGTCCTCATTATATGAGAGGCTGCAGGAGTAGACAATAAACCATTGTGGCCAATAACCAACTTTTTGACACCATTGGCTGCACCGATGGCTGCAATCTTTTGCAAAATGACATCATTGTAGTACCGCCCATCACCTCCAACAACTAAGACGGCATCCTTAGATCCCTCTGGAATAGCATCCATAATAGCTTGAATGAAGTTTTCAACATAGTTAGGCTGGTCCTTAAAGACTCTTGTCTTCTTCCTAAGACCAGAGGTACCAGGCTTTTGATCCTGGTAAGGTTTGGTTGGTACAGATATAACACTAGACATTATTTAATTTTTTTGTGTTGCCCTATTGTCTTTTTACTTTTCACAAATAAGAGGTCAATTGATAAGAAATGATAAATCCTTAAATTTATTTACATTTATACAAAAGATTGATGACGGCCACACCCTCCCTGTGATTTACACCTTTTCGAGAGATTGTTTAAAAATAAATCACGCATTTTCCCAGTACATATTCTCTTCATGTATTACATTTACAGCAAGAAACTCAATGGTTTTTGGCAAAATACAGCAATGCACAACACCTGGAGGTGTTATCCACTATTTAAAAAAGATACGATCCCAGGGCCCTTCCTTCAACGAATCCCTGTACCATCAACCCTTCGCAAAGGGGGCCTATCCTGATTCCAGAGCCTGCCAGCCCACTGGGTCCTCTCTCTACCTTCCCTCCCAACAATCGTACTGAAACAATGGGGGGATGTCCCTTAAATTTATAAGGGGTGCCGATGAGTTTTGTATTTTCTTTTCTTTTTGAAAAAACGAGTCATGTGATTGAATCGAAGTTGGATCAAAAAAAAAAAAATATAATATTATCATTACATTATACAGTTTGTTCTATATCGATCTAGAGCAAGCTTTACTTTTTACGCTCTTCCTCACCACGACGGAGCAATGTCTCCAAGGAAGGCACTGGTTCTGCCGGAGTTTCTTTAGATGTGGTAGTCTTTGGTTCTACTTTCTTGACCTGTAGTAACTTGACTAGTTCTTCAATGTGAGGGTATTCGTAGACACCGTTTGGCATCAGCTTTTCTTTTAGTGTGTCTGAGAGATCGGGTACACAGAATGTGTCTGATTCGTTTATCAGTACCTGATGGATGTATTCGAGCATAACTTGTAGCTGTCTATGGAGCACCACTGCTGGTACCATAAGGGGGTCTTTTTGACGAGGCTGTTCATGTTCAAACAGGGGTAACGGTAAAGATGTATCACTTTCTGTATCCTTGGAGAAACTATAGTACTCGTTATCAGGGACTGTTGGTAATTGGTCCCAATCCTTTGAATTAACGAACTGTTCCATCATCTCGTCCACTTTTTCATCCTTTTGAGAGACATTGAGTCTTGGGTAAAGTGTGGTGGTGTCATCTTCAGCAAACGGTAGTTGGGTTAGGATTAAAACCCTTACATTTTGTCCATCTTGATTTAAAAGAATCATTGGGTACAGCATTACCATATGCACACTGGAGTTGTTCTTGGCTACATACCTGGCTATAGCCACTTTATCAATCCTACGCATAGCGTCCACGAGTGCACTGAACGCTGTCTGATCTGCGTCCTGTTCATTAGGTAATATGAACACACTCTCCGAGTTTAGCAGTTGTCTATCTAACTTCTTGCTGTCCATAAACCCACGTATATCCAGCCCTGCGTAAGTTGGGTATGTGAGATCTTTTTCGAGCGAGGAGGGCAACACGACATAGTCAGAACCGTAACGGTAAGCCTTAGTCAGGGACTTGTTTGCTACAGTGAAAGTAGTATCTTTCTTATCTCCTTCTACCTCATACTGGATGACAGATTTAACTGGGGTGTATTGGTTTTGCTCTTGATTTCCCTTAGATGGTTCTTTAATAGCGCGTACCCTTTGTATACTAGTGATTTTCTTGGTAGCGTAGAATCCTCTTACCCCAATACAAAGGCACAAAGGATCTTCTACGTTGCGATACTCCGCTTCGTACATGTAAGTAAACTTCCGTTTTTTGTTATCACCTTCCAAGTCACTCTCGTCATCACGTAAATCAACGATCCCTTCAAGGTCTGCGCCTAGTCTCAGTTGGCCTTGAAAGACTGACACTGGCTTAAACACTTTTGGAACCGGTTGTGTGATTCTCAGCAACAGTTCATCGATATGAAACACCAGTGATCCACTGATGGTATCCACCAGTGTCTTCCACGTTGACCCCTCGTACTCACCATGTCTATCAGCGGATGCGCAGTTCACCAGGATGATGCGAGAGTCGAGCTCCTCCCGCATCATCGAAATTTCATCGCTGGTCAAATCCAGCTCCCCAACTTTGTCAGTGAACACCATGATCTGTTTCAGCATCTTGCGCCTCTTGGAGAACGCCTTTATGTCCAGCGACGCCACCAGCAGGGCCTGCAAGATGTTGTTGCTCCCTTGGTACCCTTGCCCCAACTTCACACTCTCACCAAGCTTCCGCACCAAGTTTATGGCTACATCAACAGTTATCGGAGCTTCAAAGGGACACAGATGATAAACGTTATCCACCTGCTGGGAGTTCTCAGTATGTCCGCAATTCACCAAGTACAATGAGAGATAGTCCGATTTCTTGGCCCTTCTGGCTTTGTCTAGCAGCAGAAACTCCAAATACGCCAGAGTCTTCGCAATGACAAGATCGTCCACAGCCACATCTATCAAAATTGAGATACATTCAGACATAGCTTACATACCCTTATTTTATTCTCCACTACAAACCCTTTATTCCCCAATAAATTACTAAACAACTCCCCTTAAATAAGATAACTCTTTTTTCTCTTATTTGCAATCGCTTATGGAGAAATGACGTAGGGGTTATAAAAGAAAACTCCAAAATTTAACATAATGTTGGGGTATAATTCGAGTATATAAACCCCAGATCAAATATTGTAAGCACTCACTCTTGTTCTTGTCACAACACAACAAAATAAACTATATAAATATGCCTAGCTTTTGGGACTCATTTGCAGTATACAACAGAAACAAACACGCTAAGGGGGGTGCGGATATACACGGTGGCAACCACATGAACACGGGTACAGGCCAGACGATGTACCTGCACGCCTCGGAACACTACGATATCAAGAAGAAAGACGACGGTACAGTAGAGGCCAAGATAGAGACCCCTACGGGCCCACAGATGGTGGATATCTCTAGCATGACACAACAAGAATTTGAAAAACTGTACAAGAGCATGCGGAAAGGTGAACCAAACAACAGAGTAAACATCTAAGTTTTTTATATATTTATTTATATATTTATTTACATATTCTAATAAAATTTCATTTTGTATTGTTTTTTGTTCGATGTGGTATTGCAGAGTTACAGAGTTGCAGAGTTACAGAGTTGCAGAGGGAACAGACCCCACAGACACAATCATACGTCTGTGTAATGTAGAACGGGAACTGCATCCCACCTGGCGTACAATACGATAATAACAATTGTTGTTTTTTCCTGCTCGGATGAATGGACCAACAACGTCTATCCCAGGGTAACGTACTGTGTGCGACAACACATGATGCATCACCCCACACGCTATGGCGGTGGTTATCCTGCGATCCGAAGAAAAAATTGCTGAAAGAAAAATTTTTTTTTGAGCACTGCGGGCAGAGAGAAAGAAAGGGACACACAGTTTTTTTTGTCTCTGTGCACTGTGTTTCTCTCTCTGTGTTTCTCTCTCTGTGTTCTCGGGCTGTCTCTGTAACCGGTACCGGAGCTTTGGTTTTTTTTTTTTTTTGCCAAATTTTCTTGCTTTCAAAATTTTTCAGTTTTTTCAAGTTGTATGAGTCAGGTCGATCTTCTTTTTTTTTTTTTATATAAAGTTGTAATTGTAGTCTTTTACTTGTTTAATTATTTATTTGTAGTCTATTTCTTGGCTGATAAGGCAAAAAAGGAGGTTAGAGATTCGATAAGATGATTAGAGCCGGGCTAAAACAGGTACGGAAGAGTTACTGTGGGTATATAAGGTGCTATACGGGCACTAGTGTTAGGTGCAGTGTGGCAGCGGCCAAGGCCGCTGCCTCCTCCACTGCGAGCCAGGTGCCTAGACCTGAGCCAGCCCCAAGTTTTGATATGGAGTCTGACGTGAGCAAGCGTGGTGTCAATGCCAAGATCAACCACAAGTTGAAGAACGTGGCGCAGAAGATGGACAACTCGTTTGTCGGTTTGACCGGTGGGCAGATCTTCAACGAGATGATGGCGAGGAACAACGTGGATACTGTGTTCGGGTACCCTGGTGGTGCTATCTTGCCTGTGTATGACGCTATATACAACTCTGACAAGTTCAAGTTTGTCTTGCCCAGGCACGAGCAAGGTGCGGGCCACATGGCCGAGGGTTACGCCCGTGTCTCGGGTAAACCAGGTGTCGTGCTAGTGACTTCGGGTCCCGGTGCTACAAATGTCGTCACTCCAATGGCTGATGCCTTGGCTGACGGTATCCCAATGGTTGTTTTCACCGGTCAGGTGCCTACCTCCGCAATCGGTACCGATGCATTCCAGGAGGCCGACGTTGTTGGTATCTCAAGATCTTGCACAAAGTGGAACGTCATGGTGAAGAACGTCGCTGAGCTGCCATTACGTGTTAACGAGGCCTTCCAGATAGCGATGAGCGGAAGACCAGGTCCTGTGCTAGTGGATTTGCCTAAGGATGTCACCGCTGCCATTCTAAGAGACCCAATTCCAATGAAAACCACTCTACCATCTAACGCTCTGCAGCAATTGATCTCTGGAGCTC
This sequence comes from Nakaseomyces kungkrabaensis, assembly GCA_030556385.1. Classification (NCBI taxonomy): domain Eukaryota; kingdom Fungi; phylum Ascomycota; class Saccharomycetes; order Saccharomycetales; family Saccharomycetaceae; genus Nakaseomyces; species Nakaseomyces kungkrabaensis. Next base: position 63,179 of record JAKTPY010000040.1, on the reverse strand, counting down.
AAGATCAATACGTTGTAGACAACATTAAGAGGTCCGCTGACTTGTTGAATATCGCCAAGAAGCCAGTCCTATACGTAGGTGGTGGTATTCTAAATAACGTCGACGGTCCAAGATTGTTGAAGGAATTGAGTGAACGTGCTCAAATCCCAGTTACTACATCTCTTCAAGGTCTAGGTGCTTTTGACCAAGAAGATCCAAAGTCTCTTGACATGCTGGGTATGCATGGTAGTGCAACTGCCAACCTGGCAATTCAAAACGCTGACTTAATCATAGCGATCGGTGCCAGATTCGATGACCGTGTCACTGGTAACATTACTAAGTTTGCCCCAGAGGCTAGAAAAGCTGCCCTAGAAGGCAGAGGTGGTATCGTCCATTTCGAAATCACACCTAAGAACATAAACAAGGTTGTTGAAGCACAAATAGCGGTGGAAGGTGATGCCGCCTCAAACTTGGCTAAGATGATCCCATTGATATTCCCAGTAAAGGAGAGAGCTGAATGGTTCGACATGATCAACAAGTGGAAGGAGGAATACCCATACGACTACATGCGTGAATCTGAGGGTTCTAAGATAAAACCACAATCCGCCATCGCTAAGCTATCCAAGATCGCCAATGCCACTGGTAAAGAAGTTATCGTTACCACTGGTGTTGGTCAACATCAAATGTGGGCTGCTCAACACTGGACTTGGAAACATCCACGTACCTTTGTCACTTCTGGTGGTCTAGGTACCATGGGTTACGGTCTACCATCTGCCATTGGTGCCCAAGTTGCCAAGCCAGATGCATTGGTTATTGATATCGATGGTGATGCTTCCTTCAACATGTCTCTACAGGAATTGAGTTCCGCTGTGCAAGCCGGCACCCCAATTAAGATCTTTATTCTAAACAACGAAGAACAAGGTATGGTTACACAATGGCAATCCCTATTTTACGAGCATCGTTATTCTCACACACATCAATTGAACCCAGATTTTGTTAAACTTGCGGAAGCTATGGGTATGAAGGGTATGAGAGTCAGCAAGCAAGCTGATCTAGAAAAGACCTTGCATGAATTCGTAAACTGCGACGGTCCTGTTTTGCTAGAAGTCGAAGTCGAAAAGAAGGTCCCAGTCTTGCCAATGGTTCCAGCTGGTAAGGGTCTACATGAGTTCATCAACTACGATCCAGAAATGGAAAAAGAACAAAATGAACTACGTTTCAAGCGTACTGGTGGTAAGCATTAATTCATCAATTCATACCTTTAAAAAAATAAAAAATATATTGAAGTTGCTATCACTGAACTTCATCCCAACATTATTAGCAGCGGATTAACAAATCAACATGTACAAAACACAAAATTCAAGAAACAAATCGTAACTAATCCAACCTATCTTATCATTCCTTTTTTTATTATTACAATATTTTAATTCCCGGCCAGGCCTTATTATTTTTTTCTGAGAACAAAAACCCAAATAAAATCAATACATATTTATACTCCTAAGAAAAAGAAATTCTAATAAATATCAGCATTATGTTATATTAATATAGTTAGTGTTAAAATACATTAAATACTAGGCAACTCATATGACTTACAATCATATCGTCAGCTGTAACCACCGTTGGGCCCTGAAAAAAAAAAGCTTGAAAAAAAAAAAAAGAAGCTGGCAACAAAAAAAAAAAAAAATGAGAAGCTGGTTTCTTTTTAAAGTTTGAAAGCCCCTATTGAAGTTTGACTTCATACAAAACTGCTTTGAGATTTAGAAAGAATCCAATTAACATCAAACAGCTCTACAACAATATTCCCTCTTTTTAGAATCCTAATTGAAGATAGAAAATATACTGAGAAAGTGGCAAAAATAAGGGAAAAGAAGATAATATAGTAAGGGAATACAAGAAGAAGACTAACTGAAGTATGGCTTTATTAAAACGTGGTGCTCGTAATAAGACCCAACAGGAGCCACCTAAGAAAGGAGGGAAGATCAAGAAAGCTACCTTTGAATCCTCGAAGAAGAAGGAGGTTGGTGTCTCGGATTTGACTCTGCTTACGACAATCTCCGACGAATCTATTAACGATAACTTAAAGAAGAGATTTCAGAATGGTACAATTTATACTTATATTGGTCATGTGCTGATCAGTGTTAATCCTTTCCGTGATCTGGGTATTTACACTGATGCAATCATGCAATCATATCAGGGGAAAAACAGATTAGAAGTCCCACCACACGTGTATGCAATTGCTGAATCTATGTACTATAACTTGAAAGCCTACAATGAAAATCAATGTGTTATTATTTCCGGTGAGTCTGGTGCTGGTAAGACCGAAGCTGCTAAGAAGATCATGGAGTATATCGCAGCAACTTCTTCCACCCATTCAGAATCTATTGGTAAAATTAAGGATATGGTTTTAGCCACCAATCCACTTTTGGAATCTTTTGGTTGTGCAAAAACTCTTAGAAACAATAACTCTTCCAGACATGGTAAGTATCTGGAAATCAGATTTAATGCACAATTCGAACCTTGTGCAGGTAACATTACAAATTATCTATTAGAGAAGCAAAGAGTGGTGAGTCAAATTACTAATGAGAGAAATTTTCACATTTTTTACCAATTTACGAAAGGTGCTCCAGAAAATTATAGACAATTATTTGGTGTTCAACTTCCAGAACAATATGTTTACACCTCAGCATCCAAGTGTACTAGTGTTGACACAATCGATGATGTAAAAGACTTCCAGGATACTATCAAGGCTATGCAAGTCATTGGTTTATCACAAGACGAACAGGATCAAATATTTAGAATGTTGGCATCCATTCTTTGGATTGGTAATATATCTTTTATTGAGAATGAAGAAGGTAATGCTCAGGTAAGAGACACCTCAGTCACAGATTTTGTTGCATACCTATTACAAATCGATTCACCATCTTTAACTAAGGCTCTTGTAGAGAGAATCGTTGAAACGAATCATGGTATGAAGAGAGGTTCTGTTTATCACGTTCCGTTAAATATTGTTCAGGCTACTGCTGTCAGAGATGCTTTGGCTAAAGCCATTTACAACAATCTGTTTGAATGGATTGTTGACAGAGTAAATATCTCTCTACAGGCCTTCCCTGGTGCTGACAAGTCTATAGGTATTCTGGATATTTATGGTTTTGAAATTTTCGAGCATAACTCCTTCGAGCAAATCTGTATCAACTACGTTAATGAAAAATTACAGCAAATTTTTATTCAATTAACACTAAAGAGTGAACAAGAGACCTATGAAAGAGAACAAATTCAATGGACCCCAATTAAATACTTCGATAATAAGGTTGTCTGTGATTTGATTGAGGCCAGAAGACCACCTGGTATTTTTGCAGCAATGAACGATTCTGTTGCTACTGCACATGCCGACTCTTCTGCAGCAGATCAAGCTTTTGCTCAAAGATTAAATTTGTTCAGCTCTAATCCTCATTTTGAACAAAGACAGAATAAGTTTGTCATTAAACATTATGCAGGTGATGTCACTTATGATGTCTTGGGTATTACTGACAAGAACAAGGATCAATTACAGAAGGACCTAGTCGAACTTGTTGGAACTACAACGAATCCATTCTTAACAACATTATTCCCCAACCAAGTAGACAGAGATAATAAAAAGAGACCACCAACAGCTGGTGACAAAATTATCAAGAGTGCAAATGAATTAGTGGAAACGCTATCAAAAGCTCAACCTTCATACATCAGAACTATCAAACCAAATCAAACCAAATCACCTAATGACTATGATGATCATCAAGTTTTACATCAAGTCAAATATTTAGGTCTTCAGGAAAATGTGCGTATCAGAAGAGCTGGTTTTGCTTACAGACAAGGCTTTGACAAATTTGTTGAGAGATTTTACCTGTTATCACCACGTTGTTCTTATGCTGGTGATTATACATGGACTGGTGAAACTTTGGATGCTGTAAAATACATTTTACAAGATGCTTTAATCCCTGAAAAAGAATACCAATTGGGTGTAACTCAAGTATTCATTAAAACTCCAGAAACGTTATTCGCCTTGGAAAATATGAGAGATAAATTCTGGCACAATATGGCTGCAAGAATCCAACGTGCCTGGAGGAGATACTTGCAAAGAAGAATCGATGCCGCTGTTAGAATCCAACGTACGATTAAAGAACGTAAAGAAGGTAACAAATATGAACAACTGCGTGATTATGGTACTAAACTGCTAGGTGGTAGAAAGGAAAGAAGATCAATGTCTTTACTGGGTTATCGTGCTTTTATGGGTGATTATCTATCATGCAATGAATCCAAGTCTAAAGGTGCTTATATCAAAAGGCAAGCTGGTATTTCAGAAAAAGTTATTTTTTCTTTCCACGGTGAGGCCTTACACTCCAAATTTGGTAGATCAGCTCAACGTCTTAAGAAAACTTTCATTTTATCCCCAACAACATTATATATCATTGGTCAAGTTAAGGTACAAAATGCTATGCAATACACTGCCGAATACAAGATTAATGTAAATGCTATCATTCAATTAAGTTTAACAAACCTGCAAGATGATTGGGTTGGTGTTGTTTTAGCTAATTCATCTTTACCAGATCCTCTAATTAATTTGTCGTTCAAGACTGAACTAATTTCTCATTTGAAAAAGCTAAATGATAAAATTCAAATCAAGGTCGGTCCTACATTAGATTATCAGAAGAAACCCTCTAAGATGCATTCAGTCAAATGTCAAATCAGTGATTCAGCTCCTAAGTATGGGGATATGTACAAATCTAGTACAATTTTTGTTCGTAGAGGTAACCCAGCGAACTCAAAATCAAAGAAGAAGCCACTAAAGAAGAGTACTTTCAGTTCTGCTTCCGCACCAGCTTCTACTACTCACAGAACACTTGCTCCAGCAAGAACTAATACGACTGCTTCAAAGAAACCTGCTCCTGCTCCTCCCCAAATGACCAACGGTGGCTCAGCAGCTAAACCATCTGCCCCAGTTTCTAGGACAAGTAAAAAGCCAGCTCCACCACCACCAGCTGCTAAGAAACAGCCAATGGCAGCTGCCAACAGAAAACCAGCACCTCAGCCAGCTGCAGCCTCCCAACCAGCTGTTCAAGCAACTCCTCAACCAGCTGCTCAGGCTACTGCTCAAGCATCAAATTCTGGTTCATCTATTCCTCCCCCACCCCCACCTCCACCTATGCAATCATCTGAACCAAAATTTGAAGCTGCTTATGATTTCCCAGGTTCGGGAAACCCAAGTGAATTGCCTTTGAAAAAAGGTGAAGTGGTGTATATTAGTAAACAGGAACCAAGCGGCTGGTCTCTTGCAAAGACTTTAGATGGTTCAAAGTCCGGTTGGGTCCCAACAGCCTATATGACTGAGCATAAAGGCGCAACACCTGCTGCTCCACCAGCACCAGCTGCCCCTCAGGCAACTACTGCTGCGGTATCACAACCTGCTGTCCAAACTCAAACTGCTTCATCTCCTACTCCTGTTGCAGCATCATTTGGCGAAGGTTTAGCTTCAGCGCTGGCTGCTAGAGCTAACAAGATGAGAGTCGAAAGCGATGATGAAAGTGGTGCAGAAAGTGATAACGATGACGATTGGTAGACTCTCAAATAGGTCCTTCAAGAATTATGTATACTAAATATTAACTATAATCAAACAGTTAAAACTTTGTTAAGCTTCTTTTTCTCTTAATATAATTGAATTATCATTAACTGAATTCGTGATCTATTGAAATTGCAGAAATGTCTTCATCAAGAACAGAAAGCATTTCAATATTGGTAATTAAGCAAACATATAATCACTTTTAGTAAACAAAAGAGAGAAATTTAATAAAAACAAATATAAGTTAAAAAAGCTATCGAATTGAAGTAGTGTTTGTTTCACACTAAAAGAATGTAAATAAAAATAAAAGAGAAAGTGTTTACATAATATTAGCAAATGTTATTCATGAATATCGTATTGATGGTTAGATTCATACAAAACAATCAGGATGATTCAGCAAAAACTTTGTATAAAACAGCCGCACCTGCAACTGTAGCAGTAGCTAAAGCAACTGTTTGCAGAGAAATATTATCGTTACCATCCCTATCAAACCAAGGCTTTCTGTTCAAAGCCAGCTTCATCATACTCAACTTCTTCTTGTTGAAAGGTGGGTATCTCATCTGTAACAAAATATCAACCCAGAATGGTTGTTTAAACACAACTCTTTCATGGGTGAAAGCATTGAACCCATAAACACCACCATAGTTACCATAACCAGATTGTCCGATACCTCCAAATGGAATATCTTTGATACCAACATGAATCATGGTATCACCAACTATACAGTCACCAGATCTTAATCTAGTCAAAATGTGTTCAACTTCTTGATCATTTTCAGAGAAGATGTACTGCACCAATGGGGTATCATGTTTAGATAAGATTTGATCTATGGTACCGTCTAAGTCATTGTACTTGATAACAGGTAGTACTGGTGCGAAATTTTCTTCTTGCATCAAAGCATCATCCCATTGTACATCGAATACGACGGTAGGTGGAATCATCAACTTACCCATCTTGTCGACCTCAGAACAGTCAACAGCAGAGACTTTTCTACCTTCACTGTTTCTTATCTTCTCCACAGTTTTGGTGTAAGCAGCTTCATGAATCATATGAGTGTACTCGGTTTCTTCATCAAGTTGTGGAAACAACTCCTTCATCAGTGATCTCGACTCTTCCATAGCTTCCTCATAAAGAGACTCATGTACTAGAAGATAATCTGGGGAGACACAGATCTGTCCGGAGTTACCAAAGGCACCAAAGAACACACGTCTCAACGCGGTTCTCAGGTTCTTTCTGTTCAAATGTTCAGTAATAAATGTAGGTGACTTACCACCAAGCTCCAGGACACATGGAGTCAAGTTCTTGGCTGCATCTTGTGCCACTAAGGAACCAACTCTTGGAGAGCCAGTGTAAAAGATCATATCCAAAGTTGGAGACCTTACTAGTCTCTGAGTCTCCTCTACAGCACCTTGGACCACTTGCACAAGGCCCTCTGGGAAGTCACAGGCTCTAATAATCTCCTCCATCAAGATGGCACAGTTTGGTGTAAGTTCACTAGGTTTCAATATCACGGTATTACCGGCAGCCAGTGCGATAGCCACAGGTGTCAACGCCAGCATAATTGGGAAGTTGAATGGAGCTATCACGAGAACACTACCTCTAGCAATCTTCTCTACACGGATCTTCCCGAACATGAATGGTGGACTGTTGTCCTTCACCTTTTGAGGTTTAGCCCAGCTTGGCACACCCTCGATGAGATGCAGGATATCACCCAGCAATTTCATGAATTCAAATGAAACACTTTCAAGGGGAGACCTGTGGAAATCCTGATACAAAGCATCAATAAATTGTTCTTCATGGTCCTTGACACTCCAGTACAGTTTCTTTAGCCATGCAGTACGTTGCTTGATATCCTCTTTTCTAATGTTACGGTGCTGAGCAAGTTCGCGTTGCTTCAGCAGGAAATAATTCTTACTTAGTTCCAATTTATTATCAATTTCATCAATAGGCGTATACCTCAACATCTTGCTTATACAAATTTTTGCTGCAGTGTGAAACGTTATACAAATATTTACGAGAATACAAAAGACAAAGTTACAAAACTGTCTGGTATTATATATGACAATAAAAGGATGTCTTCGTAGTCCCAATTTGGGGAGCGTAGTCAATTCTAGGAGCCAAACTCCAAGTTTAATTTTTTTTGTTTAAATGGCTGCCTAGCACTATTTTCTGTTTATTTTCTTTCTTTCTTTTTTTATGGTGCCGTTCCGTGGAAAAAATGGTGTTGCCATGACGATCTAAAGATTTCTCTCTTTTTCTTTCTTTCTTTTTTTTTTTGTTAATTTCCCGTTGGGGCAAGCCGCATTAGGAATAAAAAATGTATCCCTAAAGCGAAGGGTTTCGTGATAGCCATAGATTTTTATCATCATTATTTTAATATCCTATTTGTTTTATTTAATTATACAGTGTTTTCATAAATATCTATTTGAGTTTCTCTTTCAAAGCTTCCATCTGTTCTTTCAGCTTGTCGTCATCTTGTCCCAATGCTTTTTTGTTTACATTGATCGGGAGTAGGCGAGTGCCTATGTTTTCATCTAATAGTTGAATCTCCTGTTTCAATTGTGCTGTGGTCGTGTCCAGTGTAGAGTAAAATGTCGATACGTGGTTTTGGAACTGTGGTTTCAATGTATCGTTGCCGTGAAGCACCTCATTGTACGTAAATACGACCTGCGAAGCCTCTTGTAACATAGAACATAGCTTATTATCTATCTCCGCGAGACTTTCAAGTCTCTCCTTAACATATTGAGGCTGCTCCATTGTGCTATTTGCTGACTCCATTTCTTTAACTCAACTTCCCAGTAATTTTATTAACATCTTCATTATATTTACGTCTTCTTTTCGACTTACCTCACACTTTACTTTTTTTTTTTGGGCCTCCACGGGATTCGTATGGAAATATTAAAATATTAAGTGTAGTGGATAACCACATACCAAGTATCAATGCTTTATTTGCGTTCTTTTTAGATTGTAGTTGGAGCTCATTTTAGCTATATTTGATATATGAATATATTTGTTATTTTGTACTTACAGTATTCCTGATGTATATCATGTGACGGTTTTCGTTTATATAACTATCACCTGATGATGGAGGTAAATTCGGTTTAGACTTTTTTTCCCTTGAATTGCTTATCTGTCTGTTTGATAGACGTGGGGCAGTTCTTATTGCCTAGCCACTCGTATAATTTATTCCTTTTATTTGTATTACTTTTGGACATTTCCACAATTTTTACTACTGTGGGTTTTCTTGCTGTTCAAAGATCATCGAGTGCATCAGCGAAAAAATAAAAACCCACAACTCATATCTACTTTATTTATAAGGTTTAGTGAATCAATTGGGTTTTCTTCTTTGTTATCCCATCTAAAGAAGAATTGGTCTTATTTTTTCACTTGATAAGAGTCACGCCTCATTTATTTGGTATATAATAATACCTTGTTCCACAGAACCATAATTGCATCAGTGAAAAAGCAAAACAAAAAAACAATGTCTATTAGACTGGGGCTTGGTAGGATCAATAGTCTACTGGCTCATATAGGGAATCCGCAGCAGTATTTGAAAGTATTGCATATTGCAGGTACTAATGGTAAAGGTTCGGTTTGTACGTACTTGTCGACAGTGTTGGCACAACAGAAAACACATAACAAAGTCGGTAAATTCACCACACCACATCTCATTCATGTCACTGAGTCTATATCCATTAACAACGAGCCAATCTCCAATTCTAAATACTTGTCGATCAGGGAGGAATTGGACAAATTGAACGACGAATTGCAACTAAGTTGTACAGAGTTTGAATTGCTCACATGCACTGCTGTGAAATACTTCAAAGAGATGGAATGCCACTGGTGTGTCATTGAGGTTGGGCTAGGTGGAAGAGAGGATGCCACCAACGTCATTCCGGGTGCTGCTAAGCTATGCTGTGGTATTACTAAGATTGGTCTTGACCATGAGAGCTTCTTAGGAAATACGCTACAAGAGATAGCTAGGGAGAAGGTTGGCATCGTTACTGAAGGTGTTGAAAATGCTGTCATTGATGGATCAAACGATCAAATTGTCCTAGATACAGTCCAAGAGCATTGCAAAAAAATGAACTGTAAACTCATAGTGACTGATGGGACTATGTGCAACCACTCAGTACAGACTGCATCTTGGGGTGTACTTGAGTTCAATAAAAAATTACCATTAAATGGTGAGTATCAAATTTTTAATCTGAGAGTAGCATTAGCTATTTTAGATCAGTTACAAAGATCAAGATACATCAACGTCACAGAACAAGAGCTGTTAGTAGGTTTAGACGCTGTACAATGGCCAGGCAGATTGCATGACTTAAATTTTTGTTTCATGTTGTCAAATGGTGATGAACGTAGAAAAATCAGTTTTCCAGTCCTAATTGATGGTGCTCATAATGGTAGTGCAGCTATAGAATTATCAAAGTATTTACGTGCTACTTTTGGAGATAAACCATTAACTTATATTATTGCAGTTACGGCAGGAAAAAATTTAAACTCCCTATTGGTACCTTTGTTGAGGCCTCAGGATCACGTTTATAGCACAAAATTCTCATCAGTGGATGGCATGCCATGGATTCAACCAACGGATCCAAACGAATTGTGTAAGTACGTGAAATCAAAATTGACTGAACATTGTGTTGCTAAAAATTCACTTTATGACGTTTTTATAGAGTTATCTCGTGAATCAAATAGCGACCGTGCTCTTAATGAGAGACCTATTATTGTGTGCGGTTCTTTATATCTTTGTGGAGAACTGCTAAGAATGCACAAACACAACAGTCAGTCAAAAGAAACAGCATAAAAACATTGTCGAAATTATCTATCTGTGACAATTCATGAATAACATTTTTTTTGCTTTATTCTATTTTTTTGATAAGTCATTTGAAAAATATCGATTTTTTCTTTCCTCCTATTTTCATAATGAAAATCCCTAATACTTAATAATGTGTTATTTCTTATTCTTGTTTCATTCATTTTTTTTATTGTATTATACCACGTTGGTAATTATATATCAATTTACGATGAATACGAATATTATATTAATTTTTTTTTTCTTTACTCAGTTCAACTAGATGTTTCGCTATAAAAGGGTTTTGCCTCTCATCAACTTTTTCTTTTATTATGTTATGATCTTATTAAATATATTCTAAGGTTTCCTCTTCTTATTTTGAGTAGAGCTAGAGTATTTTAGCATATCCATAATGTTTCTCTTTTTCTTTGGAGATGTGTTTTCTTCTTTAACTACATCTGTTTTTGTTTCAGGTTCAACTTTCAATTTTATATCATCATTTTTGCTTTCATTTTCATTTTCTTTTTTGATTTCACCGTATGGGTTTTCTTTCTTTACATGAGATTCTACTTTAACATCATCCTGTTTTGTATTGAAAAATCCATTTTGTTCTTTTAATAACTTGTGAATACTCGTCTCTTCCAATTCATTTTTTATCATACCATCAAACTTATTCTTATCTGACTTCAAAATTGGTTTTATGAGTTTCTCCCCATTGTTTGTAGTTTTTCCAACATCTGGGCCCACTTGGTAACAAATCATATATTCTTCATTAAATTTTGTTTCGAGAAGTTTCTCTATTTCACCGTCCGCCCAGGATTCTTTCTCGGGGTTCATCCAGGTATCCCATTCTTCAGTACCGGGCTCAATAACCACAGGCATTCTTTCATGTAACCATTTGAGATTTTTAGGGGCCGGCCCAGTAATAATTGTAAATGAGTAATAATCTTCATTTGGAACATAATCATACATACCTGCAAGGAATATAAGCTTGGCGTCTGATCTAGTAACATAAAACGGTGTCTTCGTGATTTGTGATTTCTTTCCTTTCTTATCACCGGTAGTCTTCCATTCGTAGTAACCACTTATAGGTATGGCACATCTTTTTGATTTACATGGAGAAATCCACAATCTACTCTGTTGTAAAGTTTCAACTCTAGCATTGAAGGTACTATAGGACTTAAACTTACTGATATCTTTTGTCCAGGAAGGCACTAACCCCCATTTCATATACCGTAGTTCACCTTTATCTTTATTCTTATACACAGCAGAGACATTTGTCGGAGATACATTAAACGAGGCTCTGAAATATGGTGACGTTTCACCTGTAGAGGTATTGCTATTGGTATGGCTGTCATTATTATCCCCGGATGGACTAATCTCCAAATTAAAACCTCTTTGAATTTGCTCAGCAACTTCCCACGAGTCATACATCAAAGCAAACCTGCCACACATAGCTTGATTGGTGTTTTTCTTTCGTTTTCATTAACTTTGTTATTATTTCTAATCTGTTATTTAAGTTCAAAGTAGTAATACTCATCATCATCAGGAAGCTGCTCGCCTTTTCAAGGAGAAGAAAACAGGCATCTGAATGAAAAAAGTTAAAGCTTTAAAAGCCAGTGTCAAACTGAAAAGTACTAGACACTGAACCAAATTGAATTATTTAAAAGACCTAGGTCATTGATTGCACAATGATACTAAGATTGGCGAGGAAAGAAGCAAGAGCGCTGCGGTTTAAACACATTTATAGAACTTTACAAACAGGTGGTACACAGAAATCAACTCATGATAGTAAAACACCAACAGTCGAAACTTCGCAATCTCTAAATAGTTCGAAACAAGAGCAAAAGAACCAATCTACAAAAGGTTCTCAAAAATCTCAGGAAACTGAACAACAAAATCAGCAGCAACAACAACAAGAAGAGCAGCAGCAACAGCAGCAACAACAGCAACAGCAAAATAACATACAAGAACAAGGTCCACAGAGTGAATTGAACAAGAGAAAAGTTGTCATCTATGGTCAGAAGAACTGGATATATGCCTTAGCTGGTTTATCATTATTTGGGTTTGCAGTCAGACAATACTATTGGTCATCCAAGAACCAGTTGCCCCACTCAGTTGCAGAAAATGTTAGAAAAGCTATATGGCATGAAAGTGATCAAAACGGTTGTAATTACCAAGAAGCTCTGAAGTATTATATTAAGGCTGTTGAGGAATTGAGTAATTCCAATTTTGACTCCCTCTCTGACGAATATACAAGATTGGAACTGAAACTGGCAGAAATGTACGAGAAAATAGGAATGTTGAGTGAGTCTAAGGATGTTTACAAAGAAATGCTATCTAGGTTTTATGAGGCCCTACTAACCCCAAATAAGGTTCTTGATGATAAGAGATCTGACTTAATTAGGAAGGATCTGAGGGTTCTCATTAAGTCATTGGAATTGAACAAGGATGTTGAATATGGTAAGAAGCTGTTATTGTCACATCTTCTACTTGTTCAGGAGGAAATATTGACCAAGTCGCCTGAATTAAAAGGATTCTTTGAGAAAAGAAAGAAGAAAGCAGCTGAGATTGCTAAATCCACACATCAAATGCCCAAACTTTATGACCCCGAAGAATTTGAACCATTTGTGAATGAAAACAACATTAAGTTGGATGAGAATGGTTATATGATCTTGGATCTTGAGAAGAACAGTAGTGCATGGGAACCTTACAAGGAAGAATTTTTTACTGCTAGAGATTTATATACAGCATATTGCCTGTCGTCAAAGGACATATCAGCGGCACTAAGCTGTAAGATGACTTCTGTTGAGTGGATGGTAATGGCTGATATGCCACCGGGCCAAATCTTATTGTCTCAAGCAAACCTTGGATCTCTGTTATATCTTCAAGCTGAGAAATTCGATACTGATATTCTAAAGTTACAGAACAAAATAGATGAAGAACCAGAGTTGAAAGAAAACCCTGCTATCTTAAAAGCCCTCAGGTATTTGCATAAGAACAGAGATTCGTGTGTTCAAATGGCATATAAATCCTACGAAAGCATTATTAAGTTGTACAAGAGCAACTCCAAGCTTCGGTTCCATACAAAGGATCAGCTTGATCCATCTGTGGTCCAAGCTATTGCATTATCTACATATGGCTTGGGTATTTTGAACTTATATGATGGTATTTACATTAAAGCCGAGACTCTATTGAAGGATGCGATATCTCTTTCGAAGGAAACTGAATTTGTAGAGCTTTGGAAAGAAGCTGAACTTGAGTTAAAGAAAGTCATCGAACTGAAAAATCAAAAGCAACAGGCCGAAGCTCTGGAATCAAAGTAGAAACCCGAAAATATTAGTATTAAAATTAGTATTACAACTGCACTACAATAATTACATATAAAACCACTCTCTATGTAACAACGAATAGTCAAAAAGTAAATATTCTCTCATTTGCCAATTCTATCCCATATGTACTTTACTTTAAAGTGATCTGTTAAATCACTTTCAAGTGGCAGTGAATCTATTCTCCCTGATCCTTTATCCTGGATCAAAATCTGACCATTCCCAATATCCAATCTTACTCCAAGACTTCTGTACAGCTTTAGTTTTAGTATATTAGCTGCAAATATGGGATCATATTCCTGTTCAATCTCCTTGTTTATCACATCTATCTCGGCGTGCCAATTCTCTTTACTATCATCCTCAGCCAATCGCGTCACCTTCTCCTCGATCTCAGAATTCAACTGGTTAATCTCCATTTCTAATTTCTCAAGCTCATCAACAACACTGACAACTTTATCATTCCTCCTCATGATTGTGGCCTCCTCTGTCGCGTCCTTCATCAGTTCTCGCAGATCATTAAGGGACCTCTCAGTGTCTAAGAGATTGCCTTCCAGCTTTGCCACGTTATCCCTGCTTTGCTCCAGCTGTGTCTTTAACCGCGTTTCCAGTTTGTCAATGTTCCCATCCATCTCATAGACATAAGGGACATCATCTGCCTCGCTAAACTCGTCAGAGGTCCTCTTAAGCAGCTCAATCAGTTCTTTTGTAGACATATTAGTGTGTATCCCTGGATTAATTGCGTTCTGTTTACCGTTGTTATTGGTGTATTGTGTATTGTTTATTATTTTTAAAAAGCTTGGTTCCTCTTCGCTTAGTTAAACGAGGTGATGAAAATTAAAAATGGTCAAGAGCCAGTGTTGAAATAAAGGGAATCGATTAAAGCGATGGTTTTAACGGGTGCAGAGCAACTAATTTTTAAGATACAAGCTACAAAAGACCGCAAACAGATACATTTAGGAGTTATTAGCAGTAGGTCGATTTCAATAAGCACACAAACAACGACATGAACTCAACGTTTGATGAGTTATTCCCGTATCTGAATCAGTCGACTCACAATCTGATTCCAGGAGACAATCCAGTGGTGAAGTTTCCAAATGTGGTCTACAGATTAGCGCTTTCATTTTATGATGCTATAGAGTCGCAATACTGGGAAGTGTGGAGTGACGAGGAGATATCGAGCACGCTGCGATCGTTTAATGACATTGTAGGGTTTTTCTTTAGTGAGTACAGCGTTTTGTGCTTTACTATAGCCGTATTGCTCAATAGGTTGATCAGTACTATATCCAGAAGAAACCGGTTGAGTAGGGCAAATCTGCGACCAGAGATAGGGATAGTGAGTCATATGTCATGCGTAGTGATACTTGGGTGGGTTATGTTTGATCTGCTGAGCAGGTTGGTGCTAGCACAAGTATATCAGATTAAAGTGATGAGTCCGCCTTTATCTCTTTACTTTATGTTGTTTTCATGGTCTTATTGTGTTGAGACAGTAATATCGTTGTTATCAAATTCTAGTCCCCTTGAAGGGTCTGACTACACTATCTTTGAGATATCTATAGAGTTTTATCTATTGCAACGGAAGGGGATAAACATAGCTCATCAGGTAGAATATTTGCCAGACTGCATTATGGCTATAGCCAACCGAATTATGATTCACGTATTGGAGATGAATAAGATACGCCATTATAGGCTGTTGGGTAGTACAATTCTAAATCTCTGTCACATATCATACCTATTTTTCATTTATGAGACCAAGGGACTTCGTGGTATACCCATGTTAACGAAGTTCAGACATTTCCCTAAGATGTTCTCGCTTTTCATAGTCATCACATCGTTGGTAGCGTATCTATTGGCATATATTGTAAGGTTTGATCCCTTTGGCCGCAAGGACCGCAACCCTGACGAGTTACAGTTCCATTCGTTTATGAAGAACTGGCGTAAACATCTTAATTTCACGGGTGAAGAGGATTTCAGTCCCATGTTATCCAAGCTTGCCATATTGTTGACTTCGGGTTCAGGTGTCTCTGAGAAGGGTACCAGGTACGAGTACCCGTCAGTGAAAGTGACAAACCATCTAGATAAACAATATGCGAAAAGATTGAGCACTGTTGAGTGCATCACCCAGGACAAACAAGAAGAGGATAGTCGCAGTAGACGTGGTTCAGTTATAGTAAACTTGGCCAAGCCGTTATTGGAAGCACCTCGAAACATTCCATTCATATCAAACACCATTGACAGTCTACGACTTGTAGCAACACATCTAAATGAGATATTTAAAGGTAATGAAGAAGAATACAACGAACTATACAACATTATAGAAGACGAAGATGATGAGGAGGAAGAGGAAGAAGAGATACAGAGAAAGAGCATACGGAGATACTCTATATCTAAGGACACAGAGTGGCTAGATGAGTACAACGAAGATGAACTAGACTACGTACCGGAAGAAGAGGACGATGAGGATGATGAAGATTACGAAATACACGACAATATAATGGAACTCCGTGACGACATGATGGAGCTGATCCGCGATGACTTCGACCCGATCGCCTTCAACACACACTTACACCACCGTCTCCGTAATTCCACAACCACCACAGCAGAAGAAGAAGACCCCTTCGATTACACTTGCGTTGTATGTAAGACAAACGAAAGAAACATAATCCTGTGGCCATGCAGTTGTTTCGCACTATGTGACGATTGTAGAGTGTCTCTCTCCCTACGAGGATTCAACACGTGTGTCTGCTGCAGATCAGCCGTTAGTGGTTACAGCAAAGCATGTGAATAGAGGGGAAAAACGTATTTACCGCATTAAGTAAAAAATCAATAACATTACCTGATTAGGAATAGTAATTACAGAAAATCCCTTTTGGGATCCCCTTTTTTTTTTCGGAGGGATGAAGCTACTATAATTAGAAGAACTGAAAAATACAATTGAAAAAAATTTGAAAAAAAAATTAGCTTGGCTGGGTTCTTTTCTAGCATCCTGAACTTCTTTGGTTGTTGTACAGCTGTTTGTATACCCCTCAGACTCCATACTAGAGAAAGATACAAGCCTCTTCCTACCACTGCGTCCATTGTCAATCCCACACGCACTCTCTGCGTTATTTTTTTTTTTTCTTTCAGCTTAAAATTTTTTTTTTGATGGGTGAGATAGAAATGTTGTGTACGGCTGTTTCTTAGTGGAGAATGGGGCTGGGTTTTCCATTTACTGGTTTTTAAAAAATTTTGTGTGTGTGAACGTTTTTTTCGCTGCTTCATCAGCTGTTTTGTACGTGCAGTTCTGTGGGGAAACCAAAAGCAGAGAATATAATTCCGGTGGGCTGGGTTTTTCCTTTTCAGATGTCGATTCCAAAATTTGATCTTTCTTCTATTTTTAGTTTGTTGGATTTCATCAGCAAATTTGTTAACACTGATGGAACAAAAAAAAAAGTATATAAGGGGATAGAAGATATATTGAAATTCACAATTCTATCTTCTTGTCAATAGTAAAAAAAGAACATCAATCACAAACACAACCAATCCAAAACCAAATAATATAAAAAATGTCTTCTTCTTCCGTTTCTTCTTCCATCTCTAGATCTTTGTCTACCAACTCTGCTTTGGTTTCCACCGGTGCCGTTGCTGCTTCTTCTGTCTCCGCCTCCGTTGCTCACAACTCCACCTCTACCAAGTCCTCCAAGACTAAGAACGGTGCTGTCGGTATGGTTGCCTCCCCAGTTAACTGGAAGTTGGGTGCCGCTATGGGTGCTGTCCTAGCCGGTTCCTTCATCTTGGGTGCTGGTATTTAAGATGTCCATCGGAAGTTTTAAAAAAGAGATATTTATATTTATAGATTAATATTTTATTTCTTCAAAAACAAAAATTTGTATTCATATCCTTATGTAATGTATTTCATATGTTCTAATAATGATAATAACGTTATATTATAATTTCAATTGGTTTCTTCTTTTTTAGTATTTTCAATGAAATTGCAATTGCAATTGCTTTTGCACTTTTTCAGAGCTGCGAAAAAACGAAATAACAACAATAAAAAGTTATAACTTGAAATACGAAAGTAAAAGGAAAGTAAGGCAAGAAAGAAAGGAAAAACAAGAAAATGAGCTTCTTTGTATCGTTATGGCAGAGTATATTTGAGCCAGGTACGTCTCCGCAACTGATAATTGCCACCCATGTGTCTTTCACCGCGTTGCTATTGAGTTTGATATGGTTGATCTTCTCCACGGGGATCATCCACTTCTACATTCTGTTTGTCATCGCGACTTTCCTATGGATCACAGTGATATGGTTTATCCAGGAGTTGAAACAGGTTAAATTGAAGTCGAACGATGAACTCGAAGGTGCTGAGAAGAAGAAAGAAACAGAAAACAAAGAAAAAGTGAAAACTACAGCTGCCACTACCTCAATGGCCACATCAACAACATCCAGTTCAAGATCAAGAAAAGCATAACAGAACTATATAGCACAACAATAATAATAGTAATAGATATTTTATACATATATATATATATATATGTCACGTGATATCACGTGTTTGACGTATAAAAGAATTTCCGGCACCAAAAAAAAAAATTCTTTAGGGCCCCATCGATTGGTGCCTGTTTCTGCCGGCATCAACAAACAATGTTGGATAATACCTAATGGACTATTTTGGAAATACCTGGGGTGATAATTGATTTACTGTTTCTAGTTTAAGTTTCTTTACTCTATAATTTTTATTTAACTTCTGTTTGTGTAAATTAATTGGAAAAAAAGGTATATATAACCAAGAATGGACGCTGGTATAACAGCACTGAACAGAAAGCAGCCTCAGCCGCAGTTTAATATACGGAATAACCTGCTGAATAGTGATATAGGTGGTATTGATATCACGCAGGAGTTGCCGGTGAAGCAGGATGAGTATCAGCAGCAGCCGATCGCAATGATGGGTAATGGCCCCGCACAACAGCAGATGTATCCTCCACAACAACAGATGCAACAACGTATGTACAATAATAATAATAACAGTGGAAACCAGATGTACTTCCCTCCACAGCAGATGCCTCAACAACAAATGCCTCCACAACAAATGCCTCCACAGCAGATGCCTCCACAGCAGATGCCGATGTATCAACAATATCCCCCACAACAACAACAGCAACCCTACCCAAGGTCTCAGTCTTTGACTCAGAAATCCTTGTCCAATTTCTTCAAACCTAAGGGTTACCACAGTCCATTTGGAAAGTCTAAGAAAGGTGGTGATGATGACGACAATGAGGAAGGTGCTGAGTTGATTGATGATCCAAATGCATCGGTGATCACCTATAATGATATTCGTAAAACTGCAAATAGGGGTGGTGACAAGTACGGTTACGGTGGTGACACAGCACCGATCATCCCTACAATTGTGACAACAGATAAAAATTCTGACTACAGAAAATATATGACTACTCAGAAGAAGATTGCTATGAATAGGATGGCTAAACAAGGTGGACCACAGACACCTTCCCCACCTTCGAAGTTACAACAGTATCATCAACAACAGCAGATGATGGGTGGTAACCCAAGAGCTATGTCGTTACAAGGTTATGGCAGTGGTGGTAGTCCATTTTATCAAGGGCCATCACCTATGGGGCCAAATCGTGGTGGTCCAGGTATGGGTCCTGATCCAAGGGCTAATTCTCTGATGTCTCAACAAAATCCTATAATGAGAGGCCCTCCAGGTCCTCAGGGACCTGGATTTTTCCAGCATGCCAATGGAAGTGGTCCTAATGTCAATAATCAACAACCTAGAACTATGTCATTGCAATCTGGCCCACCAAATAGGATGGGTCCTCCAGGTAACATGAGATTCGGTCCAAATATGGGTCCTTCTCAACATCAAACGCAACCTCAACCACAATCACAAGGACCAATGGCTTACCCATCACAAAGTACTGGAGAACGTGCTATGTCTTTGCAGACCAATGTTCAGAAGCCAGACTTTAATAGCTCGAGAGCATCCAACGATAATAACCTACCTCCAAACCCATACTTGGACTATGATACAGGTGTTAAATCTGAAGAATATCTGACAACTCCAACAAATGAAAAACCTGCTCACAGCTTCGACATTGACAGACACAAACAAGTAACATCTCCTCTGAAGAATCAAATCAATATTGAACCATTGTCGGTTGATGACGACGACTTCAATAATGTCGTAGAACAAAGCTCACCTGTGGCATCGGGTAAGCTAAATGTTCTACAGTTATCAAAACCGCAACAAAATGAAAATCTTGAACGTGAGATCAAGGAATCATTAGGTCACAAATATAATGATGATGATGATTTTGAGAGAGCTCTTAATATTGGTAACGGTTCAGCTCAACAATTGAACCAAATAAAATCCGAAATTAGTAATGATATGAGAAATAATTTTAAGCATGAAATGAATAATGAAAGTAAGGACTCTGAGAATAGAACTAGTCTAGTGGAAAACGGATTACAATCTTTGAAATTAGATGAGAGAATACAAGTGAGCCAACCACAGAGAGCATCTGTTGACACATTTGCTTCGACTTTTAGTGATTCTCCCTCAAAGAAAATTCTTAACAGCAAGATCACTGGGTTGTACAAATTGGAAAATACAACTGATATGAATCAATATCATACTGCTCAAGAATTTGTAGATGAACCCCAAGGCTCCAAACCACCAATTGATAACAGAGTGGAATCTGGTTCAAGCTCAGTTTATGATAATGTTAATAATGAAACCAGAAAAGCATCGGCCGGAGAGGATGCTCCTCTTGATGCCAAAGTTGAAAGGTCCAACAGAAGAGCTTCACTCATTAAGGCCAAGAAATTTCTGAGAACACTATCAGGAAGTGACAAAAAATTTACAAGCGACAGACCTCAGAGTGGTGCTAGTGTTGATACATTAGGTTCTGAACAGGATGATACATTTGTTAATAAGCGTAAGGAAAATGATAATACACCAATCAAAGCGATAATGGAAGAAAGTGTAGAAGAAGGGAACGAGTTTATTTTCAAGGAATCTTCTGCTTCTACATACAAACCAATTTACTCAAAGCATGATAATCTGATAAAGGATAAGACTAAATTGGATACTTCTTCGAAGGTCGTCAAGATTAGTAGTGAACAATTGAATATTTTGTCAGAAAATGAAGAACTTATGAGGGAAGTTACTTTAGTTTCTACTGAACTTGCAGAGTCCATTCAAAGAGAAACTGTATTAGAAGAAAAAATTCGTGATTTATCTTCTCCGGTTAAGAAAGAACAGGATGACGGATACGATAGAGACTTCGAAGATGAAGAAGATAGAAAATTGACAGTTGTTGAATTCGAAGCAGAAATGAGAAAGAAGTCTTCTAAGATTGTGGAATTGATTCAACAATTGAATGAAGAACGTTTGAAAAGATTCATAGCTGAAGAACAAATTCTATTGAGGGAACACGGAAGTAAACCTTCCAAGGTCGAACTAATATATAGAATAGAACAGTTAACATTACAATTGGACTCAAAGGATGCTAAGATAAAAGAGCTGGAAGAGAGGCTAGGAAAATATGAACAATAATTAATCTCCTTCTTTAATTTCTTTCTTACTTTGATTTTTCGTGTTTTAAATTTTATTTATTTTATCTGCATTTCATAAAAAAGGGGGTTGTCTTGGTAAATGGACATATTTGTATTAGGTAGAAGTAATACTTCATCAAGGTCATATAAAATTATCAATAGATAAATTATTATACATTAAATTATTTATCATTCTATACGTTCAATTCTGTCCATCGAGATTTGGAAAGAAAAAAAATGAAAAATTGGGCCATGAAGTACATATTCATCAACCTTAAAGACAATCATTTGTTTTTATAGGTGTGTTTTAATTGAGAATTTCAACTCTTTTTGAGAGCTGAGAGCAAATAAATAACAATGTTTAACAGAAAGAGAAAGGCTGATTTTGAGGAGGATGAATCCTACCGTGATTTCAGGCCTCATGTTCCAAAGAGACAACGAGTTCCACCTGTTGTTCAATTATGTAAGGAAATGATGCCTGATATCAGAACTATTGGTGAATCTGTCAAGGCTTTTGAAGAGGATATTCAATTTCTGAGCGAAGCCATTGTTAATGAATTCGGACATGAAGAATATTTCAACAATGCACTTCTGTTAACTTTTAGAGCAGTGGTTTTGGAACAACCGCAGAAACTGCCTGCTATCTCTCTATTGACCATGGTAGTTAACACTAAGAATGAAGCGGCAGGTAAGGGTATTGTCAATTACTTCTTCAAGGAGCTGCAGAATTACTGTAATGACAGTGTTGATGCCGAATTCACCCCAGAGTCCAGTGATACTGGTCCATGGAACAAAATTAAGTTAATTTTAAGATTTTTGGCAACTTTGTCGCCAATGCTGTTGAACAGAGAATTAATCTCATTGTTTAAGGATTTCTTGCAATTGGCTGTTGAATTAAACAACATTGATGCATCTAAGAGAAATGCTCTAGCTGAGGCTATTTATACAAATACTCTCATTAATATTCCATATCTCTTCTTCTACAATAAAAATGACGAAGAATTAAAGTCCTTAGTCACTGAATTATTGGAATTTGCAGAGAGTAACTTTAGTATTAAGAGCACAGACATTAATCTCTTGAGAGAGTACAATGAAGGTGCTCCATATGAAAGTGCTGAATTGGTTCAATTGATTTTACCAAATGTCAAGAAATCACTAATGGATGATATGAAGGAATTGGAACAGTTGTTCCCACAATGGGGTCATTTATTGACAGAACAAACTGGTGATCAAGGTTTCAATGACCCACTTCAATTACCAAGTGTTGAAGAATTGAATGACTTCATGAATCTTGATCGTAAAATGGGTTCAGTTGATAGTATGTGGCATACACGAAGATATGTCTTCAAGGTTTACACGCCATCGGAGGCTAACCAGTTTGAAACGGTTATTCCAATTACATCTTACGCAGGACAACTTTTCAACGACATTATTATTGATATTGTGGAAAGTTTAGAATTCAACAGAAAGGAAGTTGCCAGACAAGTGGTCTCCCTGGATCTTTTCTTTAACAGAGGTATATTCGCTGAGCCAGGTATATCAATTGCTCAACTAACCAATATCTATGAAGAGAATCCATTGGCTACTACTTATAAAATTGAAGATCTTGCTATTGAAGCTATCGTTAGTTTGATTTTCAAACTACCAGACGTTTCCCAGCCATTTGCTTATTTCTATACTCTGTTGGTTGAAATCTGTCAAAACTCCCCAAAAGCCATCGCTCCTGTATTTGGTAGAGCATTTAGATTTTTCTATAATCATCTGAAAAGCTTGGATTTTGAGTTGCGTATGAGATATCTTGATTGGTTTTCTATTCAAATGAGTAACTTCAACTTCTCTTGGAAATGGAATGAGTGGGAGCAAGATTCTATTACTATGAGTCAATCTTTCTATGATCCAAATATCAGTTTTATAAGAAACTTGATCAGAAAAGAATTGAGATTGACCTCTAACCCAATTGATGTGGAAGAAAGTTTACCTTCAGAGTTCAAGCAATATCTTGACTCGTCATACATTAATCACTCAGAGTTGGTGCAATATTACCAATCACTGTTTTCTAATTTTACAGTTGAACCAGAACATATCAAGAAGAATGAGTTTTATTTCAAAAATGCTGGCTTTCCTATGGAATCTAAAGTACGTGATCTACTAGATTATATTCATAAGGCAAATGGTAATCGTGAAGTGAGTGAGCTTGAGAGTATTCTGGCCTCAATCAAAGAAGAGCACGGTTCCATTATTTTGGACTTCAATAAATTTACCATCATTTTGATAATCCAAGCAATTCTTGAATCTGGTAGCAGATCTCTTTCTCATGCAAACAAATATATTAGTGATTTGAAACCTGACATTGAGCACATACTACAAAGCATAGATATGGATCAAGATCAAAAGGAATTTTTAATAATTGAGGCTGTTATTAGATATTGGAACTCTAATTCTCAAAATGGTTATCTAATCGTTGATGCCTTTAAGTTTTCAGACTTAGTTTCTTCCAGAAGTATTCTAAACTTCGCGCTAAACGAAGACCTCGGAAGGAATTTTGGCTTGGTAGAAGGTACTGCTATTGAAACTATATTTAGAACTCTCTCCCATGAAATCACATTGGGTATTGAGCATACTGATAATTTTGAGTTCACTTTTGAAAGATTGTGTCTGGTACTAAACAACACGGTACAACAATTGAATATTCAAATAGACGAAGATATTGATATGCCACGTATTTTGGAAAACAACAGTCCAGAGGCGCTAACCAATTATGATTTGAAATGGAAATATTACACTGCTTTAACCTTTATCAAGAGTTTGTTGAGAAAATACTCATCCAAATATAGAACATTGAGTGAAAAATTCATTACAGGAATGGAAAATGCTGTATCACACCAGGCTACTAAAGAGCAATTGTTGACCTGGATTAAGGAAATGGAAGAAATCTAAGTAGTTTAAGTAATGGGGGGTTTTATACCAAATCTGTATCTATAGTAAAGAAAATAAACGAAATTGAATTAATTTATTAATAAGATTTTTTTATTATTTATAATATTTTTAATATTATAATATCTAATTTATAGACGGTTCGAATTTGAAGAACTGAAATCAAAACACCCCAATAAAAAGGATATCAGAAAAGCTAAAAGTAAAATCATTTTCTTATACATTGCTAAAGTTTCATATTAATTTATATAGTACAATTTTCTATGGTAATTCTAAAATGAATAGCAAAAAAAAAATATAAACTGATTCGAAATAAAAAATGATGTGTTAAAGATGAGAAACATAATTATTCTAAACCAAAAAAAAAAAAAAAAAAAAAAAAAAGAAAAAAAAAGAAAAAATAAAAAATAAAAAATCAATGCAATTAGTGAACTTCAAATTAATAATAAAACAAATAAAACGTTGATTAGATTATTTTCCGTTATGAATTACAGTTCTAAAACTATCAGTTTTAGATGTGTTCGTAAAAATTCTATTGACTGGGTAGTATTCATCGGAGTTTTTGCGAGATTGTTCTGAGTCAAAATTGTTTCTTGAAGAATACCCATCGCTATTGTTAGTTGGTATTCTCCTAGCAACTGTACTTGTACTATTATGTCTAATAGTGAAAGGTCTTTGTGATGGAAAATACTGTATATCATCTTCAGCAAAGTCATCGTTTGTATCAGTAGAGTCTAACCTTTCAATATAGTCCAGCTCTGTAGGCTCTCTAGAGATTTCCTGTAGCATATATGGAGATGCAAGAGTGTCCGTTTGTCGTAGATGACTACCCATCATGCTAGATGCTGCATTTCCTGCTATATTAAAGGACATCTGTGATTGTGTATTGATATTATCGAAGCCATGCTTTGTTATGTCCTTTGTGCTTAAAAGATCACTGAAAAAAATACAACACTCTGCAAATTCTAGAAATTGTTCTCTGGTAACCTCGTCTCTTGAAAATCGTAAAATTTCGTAAAGTTCCACAAACGTTGTTGCTCGTCTAACTTCATACTTGTTGGTATTTCCTACAATGAATTGAGCTTTTATAACGTCAGTAAAAGTTTGTGCAAGTGCAACATCATCACTAGCACTGTTTAAAAACAACCCATAGTATTTCAGTCGATCTGTGACACTCTTTATGCAAATTTTATAGTTCAGATACTCGGGCAGTAGTTTCGGAATGTCTGGATAGTCACAACGTGCCGGTGGCTCCAGACCTGGATGGATAACTGGATCTTTAGGTTTCTTGAACAATGCTGATAGTTCTTTGGACCTACTCATATTGTCAACAGCCATATTCCTACTTTTGTTGTGCGGCAAATCGCCAGGCGTGATGGGCAGGTATCTCTTAGGAACATCTTTCATAAGGGTCTTATGACGGTAAAAATTACCAACATATAAAGAAACGACACATACACCGAATGCTGCTATCGCACCCACCACGATAAAAGTATTAAACCCGTCGTTATCGGACTGGGTAGCCTGCACAATTGCATCAAGGGGCAGAACAATAGAAAACCCTAGTAAAAATAATAGCAAGAACAGTAAAGCAAACCCTGCAAGAAACCATCGGAGTTTCGGGTAGTCTTTCAAACTTATCATTATATTTTGGATTTATTTTTTAATTGTTTTGATTTTTTTATAATTTCCACAAATTATTGATGAAGCATAATATTATTTTATATTCCTTTTTTTTTTATAATTTAAAAGAAAGTTGTTAAATTTTCTTTGATTGTTTGTTTGTTTGTTTTTTGTTATCTGCTCGAGTATTACAACTTTACCTTCACTGTAGGATAGATCAAAATATATTTTGTTTGTTTATTTCTTAATTAACTATCGGTTTATCTACCTCCAGGAAAGCTAAATAAAAAAAGATAAGATAGCGAGGAATTATAAAGCGACTCCAGACCTTAGATATTAGTTTGTGTAGATCCTCTTATGATCTTTTGATTTCTAGATATTAATTTATCAGAGGTTCTTAATCGTTGGCATTCCTTTTGTTCAAAAAAAAAAAAAAAATAACCTGGAAGTTGCATAACTCCAAAAATCGTTTATAATGATAATTCGTGTGACCGTAATGAACTTTGAAATTACCACATTCAAAAGATTGAATTATTGAAGAGATTAATGATGATACATTGAGTTTTATTTCTATTATGTTCGTCTATAAATTTTATATGTTGTTTAAATTTTATCTTTTATTTTTGGACTTTTTTTTTTTCACGAATATATATATCTGTGCAAAGATAGATTAATCATCTAGCAATAAATACTCCTCCTCAATCATGAAACCCTTCATATTGGTCTTGAGCCATTGCTTTAACGGTTGGAGTAAAATTTTTGAGTCATTGTCGAGACAGTTGAGGTGCTTTAGAGTGGTTATCACATCGTTGATACGCATACCTGTCACCACTGATATGTCTTGAATAGACACTTGTTCGTATCCGGCCAACTGTCCTTCGCACAGATGCCAGCATATAATTTGAGACCAGTACCTCAAGTATCCAATGAGCCCAAATGGGGACAATGGAAGCTCGGGACCCGATATTATCCCCTCGGCACGGGATAAATGGTATGAAAACTCAATTAACAAAGAACCTAGTTTACGACGCTGGTAGGGAGGCACAGTAAGGATACATGCCAGGTTATTTTGGTTATATGAGACCATGTCCTTAGAGAAAAACGCCATCGGCCGCGTGCTCCCTGTCTCGTAGACTATGTAAAACTCGTAGTGATCCAACTTGAAATATACAGACTTGTTATCCAGGTACAGTTTGGTGAACAGACATAGGCACTGACAGAACAACCTGTGCTTCGAACCCTTCACCCGGCGTATGGTGAATTGAGGACTTTTATATTTGATACGCCCTGGTGCCTTGACTTTATAGTGACACATTTCGTCATGTCGTACCAGATCCTCGGCTACATCCGTGTATTTGAAACAGTACTCGCACACATACAACGTATCCAGCCAGTATCCACCTCTATTGGCTTCACCATTATCGTGCACAACAGCATCTCGGTCACATTCGTCTGTATCTTCGCGTTTAACTTTCTTCCGCTGCTTGGTCTTGATCTTACCTGCAGCCTTACCGTTCATAACATCGTATATCCCTAGCCTCTTGGTCTCTGTGTTGAAATAGACCGCTGATCCATACCACGTCTCAAACCTCTTGTGCAAACCAAACTGGACCTCCCGGATGTTCTTCTCAGCTAAGATCCCGTACAACCCGTCCTCATCCATCTGTCCAAAATAAATGTCCTTGTCCACTACGTCTTAGTGTTATTTGAATATAAGTTCCTCGATGATGTTGGTTATATTGATTATAAATAGTTGAAATCCAAGAAAAAAAGAAATGAAAAAAATTAATTAGACGTCGCTTGGGATTCGAACCGCTGCAAAAATTTCGCCGGAAGAATCAAATTTTCAATTTTTTTCATTTTTTTTTCAGTTTTTGAAAAAAAATTTTTATTTTTTTTTTAGAAGGAGCTCATCGCCTAGCTCATCGCTTAAATGAAGCTCACCTCATCGCAATTATAAAGTTGTCTACAGCTATCAGTACTTGAAAGCATACGATCTCGAACACAGTGAAGGACGATGGGTACTTATAGGAAGAGGTTCAATGAAAAGGCTAGGGCTGGCCATATGGCTAAGCTTAAAGAATTGAAGAAAGTGAGAAATAAGCAGTTTTTAAGGCATCTAGAAGACGGAAACGAAGAGCATGAGGCTCAGGATGTGGAGAAGGAGGATACCAATGCTCTGTTGATGAAGCCTTTGAGTGAAGAGGAAAAGTTACAGAAGAAGAGGAAGCTTGAGGAGTTGTTTAAGCCACCTGAGAGTAAAATATCGAGGACTAAGAAGAAGCGGTTGGATAAGTTTATCGAGCACCAGTTGAAACGTGAGGAGAAGAAAAGCATTATTGAGAAGCTTCAAGACTACAAGATAGATACTTCTTTGCTTACAAGTTCGAAGAGATTAGGTCATGGTAGACAAACCAAGAAAGAAGAGTTTGCTGAGGCACTAAATATGGAGAAGCAAGGTAGAGCTAATGATAAGACCAAAGAAATTCTATATGAAGAACATGAGCAAAAGGAGTGGGATGAAGAAAGTAGTGGAAGTGAAGAAGTTGAAGACGAAGATGATGAGAACGACGATGAGGATGATGAAGACGATTTTGAATCAAAGTTTGGCGGTAAATCGTCGTTTGTAGATCATAGACCTACTAGTGTTGGAGGTATGGCTGCAGGGTTTGGGTTTGGTTCCGGATTTTCTAATGTCAAAGTGGTAAACAAAAAAGTATCCAAGAAGAAATACAATTGGAAACAAAGAGTCGAAATGGAGGAAAACAAAAGAAGGAATATTGAAGATGAGATGGATTTTGAAACGTCCTCGTCGGAAGGAGAAGAGGAGGAGGATAGTAATGATAGTGAAGAAAACTTGGACGAAGGAAGTGAATCCATTGAAGAATCTGGATTGGATGAAGAGTCCGGGTCAGAAGATGATAGCCCGTCAGACAGTAGTGATGAAGGTGAAGGTGAAGGTGATCAAAAAAAAGATGTTGCTGAGGATTTCAAGAATTGGGCGAACGAAGAAATTAAACGTATCGAAGGTAGAGACGTTGAAGTTGTGATGCCAAAATTCGACATCAAAGTTGAACCAACTTATAGACCTGAAGATATGGACGACGGACTTGGTGAAGAAACAGTTCCAATCAATCCTAACTTAAACAGAAAAGCTTTTTTTGTTAACATTGAACGATCACCTGAAATTCAGGCTCAAAGAATTAATCTCCCGGTTTTTGCAGAGGAACATAATGTTATGGAAGCTATTCATCATAATGATGTTGTGATTATCTGTGGTGAAACAGGTTCTGGTAAAACTACACAAGTACCACAATTTTTGTATGAATCTGGTTATGGTTGTCCTGAGTCTCCTGATCACCCTGGTATGATTGGTATTACTCAACCAAGAAGAGTGGCTGCAGTTTCTATGGCTTCAAGAGTATCTAATGAACTTGGAAACCACGGAGACAAAGTTGCATATCAAATTCGTTTTGACTCTACAACGAAAGATGACACCAGAATGAAATTCATGACAGACGGTGTTTTGTTAAGAGAAATGATGCAAGATTTCAAACTTACTAAATACTCGGCTATTATCATTGATGAAGCGCATGAAAGAAATATTAACACTGATATATTAATTGGTATGTTAAGTCGTGCTGTAAAACTACGTGCGAAGGAGGCAAGAGAAGATCCTATAAACTGCAAAAAGCTAAAACTTATCATTATGTCTGCCACATTGAGAGTATCAGACTTCAGTGAAAATAGTACATTATTTTCTTCTGCACCTCCAATTTTAAAAATTGGTGCGAGACAGTACCCTGTTGCTGTTCATTTCAACCGTAAAACTAACTTTAACTACACAGAAGAAGCATTTAGGAAGACATGTAAAATTCATCAGAAATTACCTCCAGGTACCATTTTGATCTTCATGACTGGTCAACAGGAAATTACTACTATGGTTAGAAAACTGAGAAAAAGATTCCCATTTAAAGATAACAAGACCAATAGAGATGATAGCTTAGATGTGAAGATGAAAATTGATCCAAACAATGCCGTTATAGAAGCTGAAGATGTTGATTTTAGTGTTGATCTAATTGATGAAGAAAAGTTCAAAGCAGACATTGATTATGAAAATGAAGATTACGATGGTCAAAGCGATGAAGAAGAAGAAGGTTTTGAGGAATCATTAGAAGAAGGCCAGACGGCAAATGATCCCTTGTACGTCTTACCATTATATTCCCTATTACCAACAAAGGAGCAAATGAAAGTTTTTAAAGAGCCACCTAAGGGATCAAGAATGTGTATTGTTGCTACTAACGTTGCTGAAACATCATTGACCATTCCAGGTGTCAGATATGTTGTTGATTGTGGAAGAGTAAAAGAGAGAAAATATAACACATCTAACGGTGTCCAGAGTTTTGAAGTTGGTTGGATTAGTAAAGCAAGTGCTGACCAAAGAAGTGGTAGAGCTGGTCGTACAGGTCCTGGTCACTGTTACCGCTTGTATTCTTCTGCGGTTTTTGACAGAGACTTTGAACAATTCTCCAAGCCTGAAATTTTGAGAATGCCAGTTGAGAGTATTGTCCTCCAAATGAAGAGTATGGCTATTCATAATATTGTCAACTTTCCATTTCCTACTCCTCCGGACAGAGACGCTCTTAAGAAGTCTGTTCAATTACTTCAATATTTGGGTGCTTTGACTGAAACTGAAAAGATTACTGAAGATGGTAAGAAGATGAGCTTATTCCCTCTTTCACCAAGATTTGCAAAAATGTTACTAGTTTCCGGTGAACACGGCTGTATGCCATATGTGGTATCCATTGTAAGTGCATTATCCGTTGGTGATCCATTTTTAACAGAATATGAAGTGGGTATTGCGGAAATTATAAAAAAGGATGGCCAAGATGACGAAGAAGAGGATAGCAAGGATCAACAAGAAATTGAGAGGATCAGGAATCTAAGGTCTAAATTCATCAAAAGCAGGATGAGATTCAGCAAGTTGGATAAATTCAGTGACGTTTTCAAATTCTTAAGCGTAAGTAGCGCATGGGATTATGTTCCAAAGAAGCAACGTGAGCAATTTATTGCCTCTAATTTTCTACGTGGGAAGATAATGGAGGAAATTAGTAAACTAAGGAAACAATTAACATATATTATTAAATCTAACACCTTCAAAGAAAGTATTGCAGTTAGTGTAAAAGATGATGATTTGAAGAGTGAGATTCCTACTGATATTCAAATCAAGTTATTGAAGCAAATGGTTGCTGCTGGATTTGTTGACCGTATTGCAGTTAGAGCAGATGTATTGTTTCCGGAGGAGGCTAAGATCACGAATAGAACACAGATCAACAAAATACCATACTTGCCGGTTTTGAGTTCAATCAGCCCTGATATCACTGAAAATTTTGTGTATATCCACCCTAGTTCGATCCTTAACAATATCGGTGAGTTACCACCAAAATATATTGTGTACAATACATTGAATTTAAGTGGGAACAATGTCACAAGACTATCTGCCTTATGTGACATCAAGAGTACTCCATTAGCTAACGTGGCACGTAAAGGTATGTTATTGAGTTACAGTAAGCCTATTACTGGCCAAGGCTTAAAGATCATCAATCTTTCCCCAACAGAGAGATACTGTTACGTAGTTCCTAGATTTGGTTCTCAGAAGGACTCAGACATTCATATCGGCTGGGACCTCAACCCCATCCCAGTTCATCAAGTCAAAGAGAAAGGTGTATGGAAGGTAGACAAGTTCATCACAAACAAAAATTACAAAACAGCAGAAAAAGGAAATAAATAGAAACTCTGATAATTTTAATTGCATGCATAGGATAGACTCTGCTATATAGCTGTTCATTATAAGTACATATTTTTTTCAAGCATATTTTTTTTTTATTGCATAATATCTGATGAGGATAATATAAATAATTATCTAAACAAAGATAAAACAAAAACAAAAACCCTGTCACAACATTAAATTATGATAGATACTGGGTGTGGTGTTGATAGAATTAACTAACCGGTACCATGTTATAGAAATATGAAAGGTTCTTATTTTATTGATCACGTGATCAGGTCCTAAAGCAAAAATGAAAACAAAAAAAAATTGAAAAAAAAAAAAAAGTTGAAAAATTGCGATGATCTAGGTAATTTATGAGAAATAAAAAGGAACAATTTAGTTGGACTTTGACGTGTGGGCCATTAAACTGTTTCAGGATCTAATAACTTCAAGTATATATTTGTAATAAAGAAGGAAACCGTGTTAATTGGATTGAGGTTAATTTGTTTGTTTTTAAATTTTTTTTATTAAGATAGTTAAGTTTTGTGTTGTAAACAAACAATTATTGCATTTGAGTAATAGTCCTCTGATCAGATAAGAAAGATAGAAAGATACGTAAATATAAAGTTTAGTGGCAAGGCAAGAAAATATCATAGCAACGATGGAAGGCGGACGCTGGAATATGTTCAGT
This sequence comes from Nakaseomyces kungkrabaensis, assembly GCA_030556385.1. Classification (NCBI taxonomy): domain Eukaryota; kingdom Fungi; phylum Ascomycota; class Saccharomycetes; order Saccharomycetales; family Saccharomycetaceae; genus Nakaseomyces; species Nakaseomyces kungkrabaensis. The sequence continues at coordinate 30,911 of JAKTPY010000040.1, read as the reverse complement.
GATACACCTCGTGGTAACCATTGGCTGAATACACCAATTGAGACTATGAACAGGACACAAACGCCTAAGAGTACATCAATAAAAACAGGAGAAACTGATGCAAATAATCGATTCTTTTCAAAATCTTTTGGTCAAGGATCTTTTACAGAACCAAAGCCTCAAGAAGTAAAAAAGCCTATAGGTAAGGATAGATCTCAGCGAAAACAGCAACAAAAGGTCGATGTACCACTAATATCTACAGAAGTGCTAGATGTGTCGAGGCAGCGTTTGCTAGTCTTAATTGCATTTTTAATTATTCAAGCTTATAAAGTTTATGATACCGTTCTATTACATTCTGGTCTTCATGTTTCGGGATTATTCATAGGAAGCGGCAGTTTCAATTTTATTACCAAGTATTTGGTGGTGGATTCTTTGTTTTTCTACATTTTACCTTCATTACAAATACCCAGACTAATATTTCCATTTTGGATCGTAGTTCTACAGATAGCAATTATGACAGGTTTTAACTTTATCCTTTGTAACAACAAAGGCATGTTGTTAGTAACATTTATGATTTCTATATGGAAAAAGATGAATATGAAAGAATTCACACTTTCTGGAGAAGCTATTAAACATAAGCAGGTTCCAAATTATTCTTCGCATTTCAAAGGTGCGTTAACTATCAAAATTTTACCTGAAAACACTGCGTTGTTCAATCCTTTCCAGTCTTCATTTTGTTTTCCACTAGATGATCCGCAAGGTCATAAAAATTTAGTGAATGTCCCAATTAGAATCAACTCTACATCATCCATTGAGTACATTCAATTGCACTATCAAGATTTATATACCAATGAAGTATCGCTATTAAACTTTACTTCAAAGACATTTACTGTTATGGATAATAAAAATGAGCTGGAAAATACTGATTCAGAGACTGATAAAAACGTAAAATACATTTCATTGCCATTAGATAAGATAGGCTTATACGCGGTGAAGCAAATCAAAGATACCAATGGATTCCATTTGAGGATTCAACCATCTCATTTAGTTGTGCCTCATTGTCCAACGATTGGCATTGTTGGAAGTGGTAAAGAAAACAGATGTATAGGTGATTCTGACATCTTAAAGATGGAGTTGCATGGTGTACCTCCAATGAAACTTTCATACTCGAAGACCATTGATTCTACCAAGTATGATTACGTTGATGGAAATTTACAACCGGAATATTTTGAATCACCATTATTATCTACACAAAGAACTGTGTTTAGTCAAGCAGACCTAAACAATTTGAACTGGGCTCGTTCTCACCCATTAGAAATCAACTTCAACACAATAATCCAAGAAAGTGGTGATTATTCTTACAGAATAGAAAAGATTATAGATGGTCTTGGTAATGAAATGGACTTCAGTGGCTTGTCAGAGGATGTGGTAGAAAAATATAATATTAAATATGGATTCAGAGTGCATGGAATTCCAAGCGCTTACTTGAGCGAGCAATTTAATCCAAATAGTGAAATGAAAAAGACCATTTTTGTTAATCTACAAACCGATGGAAAAAAGTCGTCTGACTATGTTGTTGATCTTGAGTTTACTGATGAAAATGGAAAGTCCAAGAAATTTGAAATTACGAGCCCATCTCATTCGAGCAAGGCAGAAATACCAGTTAATGCTCCAGGTGTGTACAAAATCCTGAAGGTTGATTCTGGCTACTGTCCAGGGGTTGTATCAGGTAAATCAAGCATCCTTGTAACTAAGCCAGTGGCTCCAGAATTGAGAGTGGAGTCTAAGCCTATTCTCGATCAATGTGTCGGCCAAGTTGGATTAGATTTTGATTTGACCTTTACTGGTGTGCCACCATTTAAGGTACCAATTGTGATATATAAGGAAAAATCTGGTCGAAAATCTGTATATAAAAAGGAAACCATTTCATCTGATAGCGCCAGAAAGCATTTCAACTTCAGTCCTAGGGATGAAGGTAATTATGAGATTGTATTCGAAAGCATTTCAAATAGACTTTTTTCAGAGCCTATAAGTTTGGCACCTTCTGAGCAATTCACATTTAAGACTTCTATGGGAGTAAAGCCAAGTGTTAGATTGGTGAAGAACACTAAAATAGACTTATGTTTGGGGCAAAACAACCTAGTTGGTGTAGAATTTAAGGGAGAACCTCCATTCACACTGGACTATGATATTTTGGAGACGTCATCCAATAAAAGAAATTCGTTTCACGAAGAAAATATCACAAACAACAATTACGATATTCAATTGCCTATTTTTGATGTTGGTGGTGACTACATACTATCATTGGTTTCAATTAAGGACGCTTCTGGTTGTGTTGTTAGTGTAACGGAACCGGATGCAAAGATTAATGTTAGAAGGGATATTCCAACTGCTACATTTGCTGCTAATAGAAAGAACACCGAAATTTTAATAAAGGAAGGGACCTCTGCTAACCTTCCCTTAAAATTAAATGGTATTCCACCATTCTCTGTTAGTTATCAGAGGATTGATGATTCTGGAAATGTTGAGGAATCGTTCAAACAAGTTTTCCATGGTAATGATAAGAGAGCAATTTCAGTTTCTAAGGCGGGGAAGTACCAACTTGTAAGCGTCAAGGATCAAACATGCAATGGTATTGTTGAAGAAAAAGGCAATACATTTACGGTTAAATACTTACCAAAGCCATCCTTTTATATTCAGAACAATAGGAAAATTGATAATATTTCAAAGACTACCTTCAAAAAATCAGATATTTGCCAGTTTGAAGAAGGAATTGTTGATTTAAGTTTAATTGGATCCCCTCCATTCACATTGAAGTACGATTTGAAATCACCATCAGGTGAAATACTTTCAGATGTTATACAGGTAGCAACAACCTATGTTTCTTTGAAATTCCCTAGCGAAGAAGCTGGTGAGTATACAATGATTGTCAAAGGTTTGGCCGATTCTAACTATAACGAAAATGATCTAGCAAAAATTGGCCATAAAGCATCTTTGATGACAATCACGCAAAATATACATCCCGCACCTTTGGTAGAATTTGCTGATTCGGGTAAAACACTAAAAACTTGTATTTCGAACATAGGTGAACAAAAACTTTTGGATCCAATTAAACTCAAGACCATTCATGGTAATGCACCATTTTCTATTACAATCAATGTCTACCATGAAAGCACGAGTAGAATTGATCAATTTGTTATTGATGAAGTGAATGGAACTTTGCTCCCATCTAAGGAAATATATAATGACTTAAAGATGGGCAATCACGAAATCAGAATTGTTAAAATTGTTGATGGCAATGGTTGTGTTAACGAAGATTCTTCCTTAGGTGATAACCATGTATTTATTTCTGTTATGGATGCACCAAAAATCCACTTATTGGACCCATCTTCACACTATTGTGTTGGTGACTATGTATCATACCAATTAAATGGTGTTCCACCATACAATATTGGTTATGAATTCAAGGATGTTCTTTTGAAAACTACTGAAAAGACATCTCAATTTGTTAGATACGCTTCTGAGCCCGGTAAAATATCTATCAGGACACTGCAAGATTCTGCATCAGAGTGTGTTGTTGATTTCACCCAAACTGGATTTCAAGATGACCTGGAGCGTTTGTCCCTAATTATCCATCCTATTCCATCAGTTACAGTCTCTCAAGGTAAATACACTGTTGAGGATATCCACGAGGGTGATCAAGTAGAAGTTGTGTTTACTTTCCAAGGTGTTCCTCCATTCTCTTTGACATATATTAGAGCGGAGGACTCTCCAATGAAGGGCAAACAGCAGGTAATTGAAACACACAAAGTATCTGAGATATATGAATACGAATACAGACTAGTAACCAGTCTACAAGGTACCTATGAAGCCATTGAAATCTCAGATGCATTTTGTTTTGCCAAAAATGATGCATTTTTTAATGCATAGAAAACGCATAATGGCAGAGTAAAAGGAAATTCTAAAGCACATTTCTGAACAATCTTTAACGTATAGTATTTGGTATTTAATGTTGTATAATATGCTTAAGAAAAAAAAATAATAACAAATTAAAGCGTAAATATAAATGTAAAGTGTGATTGTCGAAAAATAAGGATCACTGCGTTTAAAAAAGGACGTCTATGTGATTCTCCCCTTGTCAAGGACTGTAGAGAGCAAGAAGAATCGAGGTCAATAAGATCTAATTTTCTATACTGATCCGTAAGCAAGTTAATCAATATGACATTCCCTAAAAGAATTCCAATTGAAAGCTGGAAGAAAGCCCCTTTGTTAAGAACTCCGAAGTTAATAACATTTGATGCTTACAATACGTTATATGCAATTGCAACACCAATGATGGAACTGTATAGCAATGCGGTAGCTGATTATGGTGTCAGAGTCGAACCAGAAGTTCTGACTGCAAATTTTGGTGCTGCTTATAGGAAGATAAATACGGAATATCCCAACTATGGTAGGGATTGTGGTATATCTTCGAAAGAATGGTGGAGACTTATGGTACGTGAAATATTTGCCCCTGTAGAGCTATCTCAAGAAGCAGTAGATAATGTATTGGCTGTATTTGCTACCCATAAGACATATTTCATATATCCTGATCTATTAGAGCTGTTGGATATGCTTCATACCAAATATCCGAAAACCGTGCTTGGAATTATTAGTAATGCTGACCCGATATTTTTTAATGTTGTTAAAGGATTTGGATTAGATAAGTATTTTGAAGATAATTTATATATATCCTACGATTTGGGTTATGGTAAGCCATCAAAAGAGGTATTTGATTATGCAGTAAATGATGTTCTCAAGAAACATCCTGAATTGCTGGAAGATTGCACAAAGGAGAGTTTTAGAGATTATTGTTGGCATATTGGTGATGAGAAAGTTAATGATATGGAAGCACCAGTTAAGGCCGGCTGGTACGGTTTTTTATTGGATCGTGCTAACAAATTTGGATTTTTTGATGAGGAATTTAAAGAAAATGAACGTGATATTGCAATGCATAAAATTGATAATGATATTAAATCATCTTGGGAAATTGGTATCGCTCAGACCGACTCAATTCAGTTGTCTGAGAAAGAATTGGTATTATCAAATTTGAAAACATTCGAAGCTATCTTGGAAAATCCTAAGAATTAAATACTTCATAAGAAAAAGTAGTGTTTAAATAAATAGAAGATGCAAATCACACTATGAATTTTGAAGGGAAAATTAATGTACAAAGTATTTATGAGTCTATATGTTTGGTAAATAAAGTTATTTCAAACACTAATTGTCTTCCAGAGATTCAAACCATCAGTACCTGTACTAACTAAACAACCAGGAATTTGTTTATGCCATTTTACATCCTTAACTTCCTTTTGCCAGTGAACAAACAGCAATTGAGGGGGGATATCTCTAAGTTCCTTAGTTTGTTGCGTTTGTTGTTTGATTTCTTCATCATCTGCTTCTACTGATAGATCCCACAAAGTAACGGTATTATCTTCAGAGGCCACAGCGACAATTGATTCTTCAAGTGGGTTGAAGGCAATAGAAGTAATTGCACCCTTATGGAAATTATATTGAGCAACTGGTTGGGCAGAGTTGCTATTTTCTGGGGTGAATTGCCTCAAATCCCAAACACCCCAGGTACCATTATCATCACCACTTGCCAGTAGATAACCAATCTTCTCATTCCAACTGATAACATTAACATCTGTGTTAGAAGCTCTGACAGAAATAGCAGGTTTATGCTTTTTAGATCTGGTATCCCAAATTCTAATGTGACCATCACAGCCAGCTGTAGCAAAGACAGTAGATTCAGTTCTAGACCATTGAATATCTTCAATAGATTGGTTGTTACCAACAGTGTATGCTTGCTTGTCAGTGATCCACTTTGAAGTAGTTCTATGAGTTAGATAGATCTGACCAGAACAGTCACCAGTTAGAAGGGCACCACTCTTGATCAATGGAGACCAGTCAAGACCATAACCTTCTACATTACCATGATTTCTGATGGTATGAATTGGTTTTTTAGCGGTCTTTGGAATTTGATAGCCTGGGGTATTGAAGGCCTTACTTTGAGGACCCAAATCGAAGATGTAGACCTCACCATTTTCCGCCATAGTAGCAGTTAGAACTTCCTGACCAGGAGTGGCAAAAGGTGAGACTCTCAGTCTGTTTGTTGTATCTCTCAATGGAATATTTTCATTTTCAATGATTGGTTCAACATCCTCATCTTCTTCTTCTTCTTCTTCTTCTTCATCCTCTTTCAAAAGGGTCTTGGTCAAGTTTGTCATATTCAAAACCATCAATTCATTGTCCTTTCTCTTAGAAGCTTGCGTAGCAGTAGTCATTAAGATAGACTGAGGGTAGGTTCTACGTTCAGAACCCAGGGTGTCGGGAATGATATCCAATGTCAGGCAAGGCCATGGCATATTAACATTGTGCAACATTTCATAAACAGTAGGATCAGCTTCTAGGACTTCATCTGGACCCAGAGGACGAGACATGTGAGGTAAGTAAAGCTCTTGGCCGTTAGTCTGCTCTTCCTGTTCATCTTTCTTAATCAAATTTTGGGCCTTTTCCTCCTTCTTCTTTAGGAATTCCTGTTCATCAGTGGCCTCTTCATCGTCGTCGTCTTCACCATCAATTTCAATAATCTCACCATCACTGTCAAACTCATCACTGACCTCATTGATTTCATCCATGTCAACTTCACCATCATCGGCAGTAACATGAGCCTTTGGGGCGGATTGAGAACCAGTCTTGGCAGAGACTATTCTCTCGTCAACATCTTCTAAGGATCTCTTGGACATGTTATCGTTTATTTATGTTTCGATCAATTATGTACTGTGTTTCCAGAGTACTCACTTCCTCAAGTTTAAAGACTTTCAACGTAATAGTTGAAATTTAGCTAAATATTTTGTTGATGCTCATCGCATCATTGAAAAAAAAAAAATTTTTTTTTAAAATTTCAAAATTTTTCTCTCGCGATGAGCTTCAAAAAAAAAGAAAGAAAAAAAAGGCTAGCACATAATATCAATAAGATTTTCTTCTTGTTTTCTTTTCCTATAAAGGACCCATTATCACATATAGAACGTATCAATTAGCTGGTATAGAAGTCGTCATCAGTAGATTTCTTCTTCTTGGCTAGTTTTTTCTCTTGTCGCCTGGTTTTTTCTGCCTCCAACAAAGCAGAACGGTTCTGATCTATGTAGTTAACGAAGAACATTGGATCCTTCGATTTCTTGGCGTCGTGCAGTAAAGTCTCCACATTTTCCAGCACTTCTACTCTAGTCTTTGAGAGTCTATTAAGTATTTTATTATCTCGGGCAAAACATTCTTTCCTCTTGCAGTATTTCAATGATTTGAATGACACTTCACCCGGCTTCATATATCTATTTTTGCGCAAGTTATGCCATGGTGTGTATAAAATTGTGCACTGTGGTAGCTTATTCCCTTGTATCGACTCCGATTTGCACAACTGTAAGCAGTCATTGATAACTTCCTGCGGCACATCAGCCAAATCTTTCTCATCTGGATGCATCTTCAAATAAACATGACCACTAGAGTACTTATCGGCATGAAACCACATGTAATTGAGCTCCCTGTAACCGTACTTGATCAGCATATCGTTCTCAAATTTGTCTTTACCAACCACGACCTGATGAGCCATTCCGGACTCAGGCTCCGACACATAAAAGTACATGCCCTTCTCCAGTAATTAGATTCTTTAGCAAGTGTAGTTTGCTTGTATTGGGTGTCTTGCCTTTGTTATAGTTTCTTGAATTGTTAAAATCCTCCAGAGCTTTTGTAAGAATCAGTTTACTCGTTCCTCATGATATCTAGTCGAATTTTCATGGCGGAGTTCTTTTTACGAAGAGCACATACCTCGGCGGCTAAAAATGTATACATTACCATAATGTATTTTCAGAATGTATTTACTAGATTGAGAGTTTTACATAGCAATTATCAGCAACAAAAAAAAAAAGAAAATGGATAATGTCGTCTCTGTCTCTCTCTTTTTGTTACATCATTGAGCGTTATAGTTATTATAGTGGTGCAATAAATGCACCACAAGGGTTTCGTACCAGGTTTCCTAGTCTGGATTACAATCTCTGGGAGCATGTTAAGATTGATGGTCTCATGCTTAAAGTTGTACACGAGCCAAATGGCGATGTTTTAATTCAAGTTATTAACAAAGAGACCAAGAAAATATATGAGAAGGTGCAAACTTCACGGCAAGATATTCAGTCAAGAGTTCAGTTTTCGGCGAAACCACCAATTCTATCTTGTAAATATCTAACGGATCTATCGAGTGGAATGCAGCTGTTAAGAAGATTCCAGATCGAACTCGGTGAGAAGGAATTTAAGGAAGTTTATCAGGTAATCCTGTTTCTCGGAGCCAAAATCAAAAGTGCCAAAGTTGTGTCGAACAGTGGTTCAATTGCTCCATTAATGAATTCGCAGCCACTCCCAAATTTGTGGAATAATGTTTCCCCTACAAAAGTCGGTCAAATTCAAACAAAACATAAATCGGTGGAAGAAGAAATTTTAGAAACTCAAAATCTTGACCCACCCGATCCATTAAAATATCCTATAGCTATTACAAATACATCCAACTACGAGAAACTACAATCTTTCCAGTCTTCTAATCAAAATAATGTGCTTAGTGAAACACAAATTTTTGATATACCAGACGTCGAACAAAAGAAAGAACTAGTAACATCAGTAACTGATTCAAGGTCAACTTACATTCATAATTACTCGAATAGTCTTGATAATACACAATTACCGCAACTAAATGATAACATTAACGATTCCGCTTCAACAATCACTAATAACGCAATAATTCAACATTCAAATTCTGATTCGATTAAGAATACATCTCCATCTGTCGTTGCAGAGTCTGCCTTGAAACCACAAACCACAGGGGTTACAAATAGGACTACCTATACTAGTGATAAAGGTGTTCAAACAACGAGTATTACAGTCAAACCAGTAATTACGAAACGAATCATAAAGCAAAAGCTGAAAGACAAGAAGTTCATGAGAAGAGTTAGAGAAGTTGAATCGTATTTTATCTTGATTGATAAAAAAAAGTCAAGATGTAAAAGAAGATAACTGTCAATATTCGGCTGGAACTAACGTTGCATCATTATGTAAAATTCCTTTCCTCATCGCTTGAAATATAACATAACACAGCTCGGGTACGATAAAAATAATAACAAAAAAAAATAAAAAATTGAGAATCTCTCTCGTTTAGCTAAATACCGAAAAAAGCACAACATAAAAAAAGGTTGAAAACTCTTCAAAAAAAAAAAAGAAAGAAGCTAAAATCATTAGTAATAACCATAGTGCCAATATATATATAAGACTTGCTTCAATTTCTGCTCAAGAAAGTAATCATATTGCATAATCAAACAAAAGAAGATTACAATAGTAAATTCTGAAGAAATATTACAAAAATGGCAAATCTATCAGAATCATACTTTCAACTTGAGGACTATTTCATTGGCAAATTGAAGGAAGCTCCATATATCCACCAATTTATCCATGATAAACATAGTGCGAGAATTACATTGTTTCTACTAGTGATAGGTACTATTGCTTTCTTCCAAGAACTATGGATTACTATTGAAATGAGTTTATTACAGAAAGAAACTTACGATGAGCTAAATCTTGGTAGAATAGATGAGGGTCTAAAGTTACATAGAATGATTGTTAGCGACGAGTACCACAGCCGTGAATACAAGGATGAAAAGAGCGGAATTGTTATTGAAGAATTCGAAGATAGAGATAAGTTTTTTGCCAAGCCAGTATTTGTATCAGAAGTTACAGTTGATTGTAATGTCGAAAAGAATGGAAAAATTATGCTTAAGAAGCCTCTTAGATTCCATATCGAGTTCACACCAGAGGAATGGGAAATTGAGAAGAGGCCTGAATTCGGTTGCTCTCTTGGTGTTTTGAGACTAAAACTTTATCATTTGTTCAAGGATTCTAAGTTTTATGATGAATTAGTGGATCCATCTCAGGATACATTCACTGTTTCACAGGGTGTTCGTATCTTCAATAGAGCCGATGAAATTCTACCAACAAATGTTGATGGTATCCAATTATGTTTCCTAAAGATCGAAACCGGCTGCCGTATTAGAGCAACCTTTGTTATTAATTAGACTTAAAATATCAATGAAAAATAATGAATAAAAGATGTTAGATAGGTATTCTTTTTTAGAGCCCTGTAACACATAAACTGCATAGTAGAAAATTTATGAGTGCCATAAATAGCAATTATAGTTTTCTATATACCAATGTATAATATAATGTGCTATACGATTCAACACTATATACAATGATCCCACAAATATTCAGCATTCTACACGTGGAACACCAACATCATTAGAATGTAATTGGTTTTCCGTCCATGCCCAGAGTCTCATGATTTGTACCAATTTTGGCTCATACTGAAATTCAGAAAGGTCGGCACTCTCATTTTCTTCATTGATTTTTGTTGTTTCCGATTGTACTGTTTGTTTAGATTCCTCATCAGTACTACCTTTCTTTGAATCTGATGATGACTCAGTGTGTGACTGTTCAGATGCCTCTTGTCTTCTCAATAACTCTGTTGTTTCAGTCCAATAAGAACCCGTATTACCATTTTCATTGACTAACGAAGAATTATCCTGTCTGAACTCATTCTTGAATCTTTCGAATGATTTTGTATTATTTGCATCTTTATATTTCTCATTACTCGAAACCTCTTCGTTGAATTCTTCTTTATTCTTTATTTTTAGGATATTGGTGTTAATTGCATTTTCAGCCTGAATAAAATTCCTTCTAGGGTCTACAATGATATCAATATGTCTAAACTTTTCCGAGACAGAGTTATCAACAATCAGGTTGGAGTTTACTATATGTTTTAATAAAGTACGATTAACCAAATCCGCAACATGGGACCGTAAGGTCAATGAATACAAATTCTTCAAGCTGTCTGGTAATCTTGGTGCTGACGCATCACCCATAAGTGAATTCATTGGAAACAATAGAAGCGTCATTGTGAGTTCTAACTCCTTCATATGTTGCTTGTTATTAGCTGCTTTCATGGTTAATTTCTCCTGAGAGTAAGCAATCAAATCTAATATGAACTTACTATCGCTTTCATCAGCTTGGCCATTAGTTATTTGGATGTGATGATTCCTGATCATTTCAATGAGGTTTAGTAATAGCAACTTGAAATGCAAGTCATCGTCACTGTGCGAGTTGAAATTGTATATCCCTGGATTGGCACTCTCACTTGGTTTCTCATTCGTGGATGACTCATTGAAAAGCTGTGGGTTAGATCTGTCAACATTGTGCACATTAAGACTAGAATCAACTGTGTTTTCTAGCACCTCCACTCCAAATATCGCATTTATGGTCTCCATTGCCTTATCAATAGCCCCTGTTTTAATCATGTGTATTATCTGAGCCCGCTCACGAATTTTATAAAAGGAGTTAAACTCAACAGAGTCCTTATTTGTCTTAATGTACCCCAATTCCTTGGCCATCCGCAAACTACTCTCCTCAAAGGCCATGGAAACGAAGTAATTGAGCAACAATTTGGGTATGGAAGGCTCACGAATGGGATCCATGGATCCCTGACCTTGTCCTCGCGCTTGACCAGAACTAGCAACTTTCACACCATTGGTTCTCTCGATACCACCCATACGCTTATTATACATCTCTCCAAGCTTAGAGTACCGCCTCACAACATCTTTCCACTCCTGTTGAGAGAAAGTCCTCCCCTCATAGCTTTTATCCACCCGTTTCTTCGGCTCCTCTGCTTGTTCCTCTCTAATACTCATTTGCCTAGGTCAATTTCAAATTATTGTTGTCTTTGCTTTACAAAGTATCCAGGTTTTGTAACTTTCTCCCCTTTGTGTGTATGCCCTTTTTTTCTTTATATTCATTTTTTTTTTCTTCAAAGGACTTGGTACAAGAGTCATTATGAAGGGTGGAAGCGGGATGGTTTCTATACAAATTACAAGAGAATATAGTTACATTGATTAGCTACTACTACCCATCAAGTCTGAATAATCATATTTATTTTATTTCAACAAGAAAACATAGCGATTTATTCCACAGACATTGAAACTTCACAAGAAACACATCCTGATAATAAACGTTTTCTGCACAAGAAGCATACGCAGATATATCGATCCTACAAAATACTGTCTCTATCTATAGTCATCGTGGTCACTAACTGTTGATATACTTTATAAGAAATCTCTTTGTAGCAGAATAACACCCTTGTGCATTTTAAAAGAGACTCCTTTGGTTTTGAAAAAATAAAAAATAAAATAAGTTGTTAACAGGTAACACATATAATTTGATAATAACAGCAGCTTTTGAGTACAGTTAAATCAATAACAGTTAGGAAACAAACTAAATATGTCCAGGAAATTTGACTTGAAGGCTATAGCAGACATATCGGTGTTGATTGGTACCGGTATTTCGTTGTACTATTTAATCAACAGGTTGCTAAATGACATGGAGAATGGGCCCATGAGTGGTAGATCGAAGGAGGCTCGTGCACAGCAGTCACAGAAATGGGAAAAACTATTAGAGAAGAACCCTGAGTTGGAGAAAACCGAGCTTAGTGCATATGAGCGTACAATCCTAGCATCAGTAGTTATAGCTGAGGATATTGATGTAACCTTTAGAGACATCGGTGGGTTGGACAATGTTGTTGCGGATTTGAACGAGAGCGTCATATACCCGTTAACTATGCCAGAACTCTACACGAATAATCCGTTGTTGACTGCACCAAGTGGTGTCCTATTGTATGGTCCACCTGGGTGTGGTAAGACTATGCTAGCGAAGGCCCTAGCCAAGGAAAGTGGAGCTAACTTCATTTCAGTAAGGATGTCTACTATCATGGACAAATGGTACGGTGAATCAAATAGGATAGTGGACGCCATGTTCTCCCTTGCAAATAAACTGGAGCCATGTATTATATTCATTGATGAAATTGACTCTTTCCTGAGAGAGAGGTCTTCTACAGATCATGAGGTTACTGCTAATCTAAAGGCAGAATTCATGACTCTTTGGGATGGGCTACTAAACAATGGTCGTGTGATGATCATTGGTGCCACCAACAGAATTCACGATATAGATGATGCCTTCCTGCGTAGACTACCGAAAAGATTTTTGGTGTCATTACCAAACACTGAGCAGAGATTAAAAATTCTCAAGGTACTATTAGCTTCAACTGAACTCGACGAGAAGAACTTCGACATAAACCTCATTGCAAGGTGCTCCAAGGGTATGTCTGGTTCCGATTTGAAAGAATTATGTAGAGAAGCAGCATTAAGAGCAGCTAAGGAAGCTATGAAACAGAAGAGAGAATTAAGAGAACAAGGTCTAGACATGCAAACAGTGAAACTAAGACCGTTAACCACTAGTGATTTCATTACAAATATCAAGACAGAGGCCGCAGCCCAGGCCATGTCAGAAGCAACTCTGGACTAAATAATAAACCCCCAAAAAAAAAAAGAAAAAAGGATAGATGGTGAACTAATAATCTGTAATAAGCTTCTATTCCTTTTCAATAATGTTATAATATTTCAATTTTGTATATATTTCTATGCCACTATGTTAATCTCATGATACTAAAAGACCTAATCACATAATAAATCATTATATACGTCGTGGTAACAAAGAAAGAAAATTTTTTTTTTTTTCAATGATATAAAATAGAAGGTTGGTAATTTTTCCTTACTCTCTACATTAATACAAACAATTAAAAATTAACAAAAAATCATAACAGATCAGGGTTTTAATTATTGTGAAAGCAGGAGCTGTTACAAAAATTACAAAACCTGTTCTTTTTATTGTTTTTTAGTTTTTGATGGCAACTTCGAAGATTTATGATTCTTTTTCCTCCGTGGGTCATAGATTCAAAGCGTTGCCTATAAGAAATGTATTGTGTTAGCCAATAGGAAAAAAAATTAAGGCTTTCACTTCATTGAGTTTTTTAAAATTGGGGACTTCGTTTCCGATTTTTCTTACCAACGAGTTTTGGAACTGTTTCTAAAGGGAGCGTGTTCTATGTTTTATTCAATGATACAAATAATCTATAAGTTTATATATGCACGAAAAAGGGTTTATTTTATTGCTTGAAGAACCCATTAGTCTTGACGATATCCGGAACTTGTGTTTCCTTTGTACATAAAAATGCCACTAGGATTGGCACCCGTACTTTCTGTTCTAGCAATTCATTCTTACCAGGTCGTATCCACTCAAACGAAAGCAACTTATTATATTGATCCACGTTGTCTACGCCATTCTTAGCTATCTCCACCACACTAGCCATCTTCTGGACATGATCACCATACGATATAACCACCACAGAATGTCTCTCTGTCAACGCATCACGCAATTTATTCACTTTTGAAGAGATCTTGTCATTTTTAGTTACTTTCTCTACTGATATCCCATCAAATGGTAGAATTGTCTTAATATATTCAAAACATTGAGAATAATTATCTAGAGATACTCCGGTATCTAATCCATTAAACAACACACGTCCAACCATGTTCTATTTATATTAACCTACTTCTGTCCTATTATAATTCTGCTCTACCGATGAGATAAAAATTTTTTTTGTCAATATTTTTGATCTTGTTCTGATTTTTTTTTTTTTTCACCCGAACAAAATAAGAAAAAACCCAAAAAGTGAGAGAAATACGGGGGGAGGGGGAGATGTCTTATTGATTTACAGATAAGCAACCACACAAAATGTTAAAGCTAATAAAGCTTAGATCCTTGTCATCACCATTAGTAAGCCGTTGCTACAGCAGCACAACCAGGGCTGCTGTGCAACTTGCGTACGACCATATACCATCGAAGGCAAGCGACAAGACCCCGATCGTTATCCTGCATGGATTGTTCGGCAGCAAACTGAACAACCGCACAATTGGCCGTGGCCTCAACAAAAATTTGGACCGCGATGTGTTTCTGGTGGACCTGAGAAACCACGGAGACTCCCCTCGGGACCCGGTCCACGACTACGAGTCCATGCGCCTGGACATCGAGCGGTTTCTAGACGACCGCGCTATCGACCGCGCAATTGTGATGGGCCACTCTATGGGCGCCAAGGTCGCCATGCGGTGCTGTCTGTACAACCCCGCTCGCTACCCGATGCTAGTCAGCATGGAGAACGCTCCCGTGTCCGTGCTGCCAAACAGCAAGTTTGTGGAGTACATCGACGCGCTGCAAGCGCTTGTAGGGAAACACATCACTTTGAAACAGGCCGAATCCGAGCTGGCAAAACACGAGAAGAACGTATTGGTGCTGAAGTTCCTGATGACTATCCTCAGACGGACACGCGGGGGTGACACCATCGAAAGCAAACTTCCGCTGGACATCCTGCGGGACGCAATCATCCGGGGAAAGATTGCCGAGTGGGACGCTCCGCAGTCCATGCGCTACACCCGCCCATCGCTATTCGTCCGCGGCACAGAGTCCCCGTACATCGCTGATGAGTACATCGTGCCTATCGGAACACAGTTCCCAAACTTCGAATTGCGCGATGTCAAGGGCGGCCACTACATCAACGTAGAGAACTCCTCAACCTGTATAGATCTGATTACCGAGTTCATCGATAGAAAAGAAGACTAACCTTTTCTTTCAATTTTGTTTTTTTCGTGTTCCTTGCCAAATAACGCGAAATGTTTTCCATTTGTAAATATATATTCTAATTATAGAAGAAAAAATTAAAACAGCAAAAATCATTTAAAAAAAAGGGGAAAAATTCAATCAGCCCTCCCCCCCTGCTCTAACAAAACCCCGTATCCCACGCAAACCCCGTGATGGATGACTGGTGGCTTAGCATGCAGTTTTCTCTTTACCCTCCAGCCCACCCTGGAGAAAAAACTTTCTCTCCGTAGAGGAGTACTGAGGACCGGACGTCAATCCGGGGAACCCCCCCTCCTCATCGCCGTTTTGTTCATAGTTTTTTTTTTTTTTTGGGAAGTTCTGGATCAATTGAATTTCCTAATTGGGAGGGTGTGTACAGAAACGTGTGTAGCCTACAAACTCGGTAAACATCAGGAATAATAGAACGGCCCGTAGCCCGAGGCAGTGGGAGGATCAACGGGGCAGGGAATTTTTTTTGCTTTTTTTTTTTTTGAGTCAAGAAATTAAAAAAAAAAAATTTCCTGCGGGAAATCTCTGGGAGGGGGGCAGGCAGAAGAGATTTTTTTATCAAAAAGAGAAAACACACACAGAACACCATATATACTACTAAAAAAAAAAAAAAATGCAACCACAAACTTGCCTCAATGCCCAAACTAAAAAAAAAAAAAATAAAAAAAAATTTTCTCTTCTCGTGTTCGTGACTATAAATACCTTCGAAGCTACAAAAAGAAGAAATCTTTCTTCTTACTTTTTAGCCGCCTTCAAAGGGGACTTTACGAAGAAAATACAACTAAAACTACGTCTTTATGTCCTACGACAATTGGAATAACGGTGGTGAAAACTACTACAATTCCGGAACGGATAATCCCGAAGAAGGGCAGTACTACGATGAGTACGGACAGCCCTATGCTGGGGATATGCACAATGCTAATGTGAACAACAACATGAACTATGAGAACGATGGGTACTATGATCCGTACTACAACAACCAAGGACAGAACCCTAATATGATGATGCATCCTGACCAGTCCAATTTTTCTGATTTCAGCAGTTATGGTCCGCCTCCTTTTCAACAGGGACAGGCATACACTCCATCGCAGCTGAGTTACAACAACAACGGGATGGGCGCTAATATGAACATGTCCGGTTCTTCTACTCCCGTGTATGGTAACTACGATCCTAACGCTATTGCTATGCAGTTGCCTAATGATCCTTACCCTGCGTGGACCGCTGATCCGCAGGCGCCTGTTACTGTGGAGCAGATTGAGGATGTTTTCATTGACTTAACTAACAAGTTCGGGTTTCAGAGAGACTCTATGAGAAACATCTTTGATCTGTTCATGGTGTTGCTGGACTCGAGAACCTCTAGAATGTCTCCTGACCAGGCCTTGCTTTCTGTGCACGCTGATTATATCGGTGGTGACACTGCAAACTACAAGAAATGGTATTTCGCCGCTCAACTGGATATGGATGACGAAGTTGGGTTCAGAAATATGAACCTGGGTAAGTTGTCTAGAAAAGCTAGAAAAGCCAAGAAGAAAAATAAGAAGGCCATGCAGGAGGCTAACCCAGAGGATGCCGAGGAAGTCTTGAATAAGCTGGAAGGTGATAACTCACTGGAAGCAGCTGATTTCAGATGGAAGACTAAGATGAACTCTTTGACTCCTATTGAGAGAGTTCGTCAAGTTGCTCTGTGGATGCTGATCTGGGGTGAAGCCAACCAGGTTAGATTCACCTCCGAGTGTCTGTGTTTCATTTACAAGTGTGCCACAGATTATTTGGAATCACCACTTTGCCAACAAAGAACCGAGCCAATGCCTGAGGGTGACTACTTGAACAGAGTCATCACTCCGATTTACAAGTTTATTAGAAACCAAGTTTACGAAATCGTCGATGGTCGTTACGTCAAACGTGAAAAAGATCACAATAAGATCATCGGTTATGATGATGTGAATCAACTGTTCTGGTATCCAGAAGGTATCACCAAGATCGTCCTTGAAGATGGTACAAAGCTTACCGATATCCCAAGTGAAGAACGTTATTTGAGAATCGGTGAGGTCGAATGGAACAACGTGTTTTTCAAAACTTACAAAGAAACCCGTACATGGTTACATCTGGTCACAAACTTTAACCGTATTTGGATTATGCACATTTCAGTTTACTGGATGTACACAGCATATAACTCTCCAACATTTTATACACATAACTACCAACAACTAGTCAACAACCAACCTGTCCCTGCTTATAGATGGGCCAGTGCTGCTTTGGCTGGTACTGTTGCTAGTGCAATCCAACTTTTCGCTACCGTTTGTGAATGGTGTTTTGTTCCAAGAAAATGGGCTGGTGCTCAACACTTATCCAGAAGATTTTGGTTCCTATGGGCCATTTTGGGTGTGAATCTTGGTCCTCTGATCTTTGTTTTTGCTTACGAACCAGATACTGTCCAATCGAAGGCAGGTCATGCTGTGGCTGCTGTGACCTTTTTCATTGCTGTCGCCACGGTTATATTCTTTTCAGTTATGCCTCTAGGTGGTCTGTTCACCTCTTACATGCAAAAATCAAGTAGAAGATACGTTGCATCCCAAACTTTCACGGCTTCTTTTGCCCCATTGCAAGGTCTAGACAGATGGATGTCCTATCTTGTCTGGGTTGCTGTGTTCGGTGCGAAATACTCAGAATCTTATTTCTTCTTGATTCTATCCTTGAGAGATCCAATTAGAATTTTGTCTACTACATCTATGAGATGTACAGGTGAATATTGGTGGGGTTCTAAGCTGTGTAGACATCAATCCAAGATTACCTTGGGTTTCATGATTGCTACTGACTTTATCCTTTTCTTCTTGGATACCTATTTATGGTACATTGTTGTTAACTGTGTCTTCTCTGTTGGTAAGTCCTTCTACTTGGGTATTTCTATTTTGACTCCTTGGAGAAACATCTTCACAAGACTGCCAAAGAGAATCTACTCCAAGATCTTGGCTACTACCGACATGGAAATCAAGTACAAACCAAAGGTCTTGATCTCCCAAATCTGGAATGCTATCATTATCTCTATGTACAGAGAACATTTGCTGGCTATTGATCATGTCCAAAAGTTATTGTATCATCAAGTTCCTTCTGAAATTGAAGGTAAGAGAACTTTGAGAGCTCCAACTTTCTTTGTATCCCAAGATGATAACAACTTTGAAACTGAGTTTTTCCCTAGGAACTCTGAAGCAGAACGTCGTATTTCTTTCTTCGCACAATCCTTAGCCACACCAATGCAAGAACCTCTACCGGTCGACAATATGCCAACCTTCACCGTTTTGACTCCTCATTACAGTGAAAGAATTTTGTTGTCTTTGAGAGAGATTATCCGTGAAGATGACCAGTTCTCAAGAGTTACCTTGTTGGAATACTTGAAGCAACTGCACCCAGTTGAATGGGAATGTTTTGTCAAGGATACCAAGATTTTAGCTGAAGAAACTGCCGCTTATGAAAATGAAGAGCCATTAGACAATGAAAAGAGTGATGCACTAAAGAACCAAATCGATGACTTACCATTCTATTGTATTGGTTTCAAATCTGCAGCACCTGAATACACTTTACGTACTCGTATCTGGGCTTCTTTAAGATCCCAAACTTTGTACCGTACTGTTTCTGGTTTCATGAACTACTCTAGAGCCATCAAGTTGTTGTATCGTGTTGAAAACCCTGAAATTGTTCAAATGTTTGGTGGTAATGCTGAAGGTTTGGAAAGAGAATTGGAAAAAATGGCTAGAAGAAAGTTTAAGTTCTTGGTTTCTATGCAAAGATTGGCCAAGTTCAAGCCTCATGAGTTGGAAAACACTGAATTCTTGTTGAGAGCATACCCTGATCTACAAATTGCTTACTTGGACGAAGAACCACCTTTGAATGAAGGCGAAGAACCAAGAATCTACTCTGCTCTAATCGATGGTCATTGTGAAATGCTTGAAAATGGCCGTAGACGTCCTAAGTTTAGAGTTCAGTTGTCTGGTAACCCAATTCTTGGTGACGGTAAGTCTGATAACCAAAACCATGCTTTGATTTTCTACAGAGGTGAATATATCCAATTGATCGATGCTAACCAGGACAACTATCTAGAAGAATGTTTAAAGATCAGATCTGTCTTGGCTGAATTTGAAGAATTGAATACCGAACAAGTATACCCATACACTCCAGGGGTTAAGTATGAAGATCAAAGAACAAACCACCCAGTTGCTATTGTTGGTGCCAGAGAATATATTTTCTCTGAAAACTCCGGTGTTCTTGGTGATGTTGCTGCAGGTAAAGAACAAACATTTGGTACTCTATTTGCTCGTACGTTGGCTCAAATTGGTGGTAAACTGCATTATGGTCATCCGGATTTCATCAATGCTGCGTTCATGACTACTAGAAGTGGTATATCTAAGGCTCAAAAGGGTTTACATTTGAACGAAGATATTTATGCTGGTATGAATGCCATGTTGAGAGGTGGTCGTATCAAGCACTGTGAATACTATCAATGTGGTAAGGGTAGAGATTTAGGTTTCGGTACTATTTTGAATTTCACAACCAAGATTGGTGCCGGTATGGGTGAACAAATGTTGTCTCGTGAATACTACTACTTGGGTACTCAACTGCCAGTTGATCGTTTCTTGACCTTCTACTATGCACACCCTGGTTTCCACTTGAATAACTTGTTCATTCAATTATCCTTGCAAATGTTTATGTTAACCTTAGTCAATCTACACGCTTTGGCCCATGAATCTATCTTGTGTATCTACGATAGAAATAAGCCAAAGACTGATGTTTTGTATCCAATTGGTTGTTACAATTTCTCTCCTGCTATTGATTGGGTTAGACGTTACACTTTATCCATTTTCATTGTTTTCTGGATCGCCTTCGTTCCTATCGTTGTTCAAGAATTGATTGAACGTGGTTTATGGAAGGCAACTCAAAGATTCTTCCGTCACATTCTATCCTTGTCTCCAATGTTCGAAGTGTTTGCTGGTCAAATTTATTCTGCTGCTTTGTTGAGTGATATGACTGTTGGTGGTGCTCGTTACATTTCCACAGGTAGAGGTTTTGCTACTTCTCGTATTCCATTCTCAATCCTATACTCTAGATTTGCAAGCTCCGCTATTTACATGGGTGCTAGATCAATGCTGATGTTATTGTTTGGTACAGTTGCACATTGGCAAGCTCCATTATTGTGGTTCTGGGCTTCCTTGTCTGCTTTGTTATTCTCTCCTTTCATCTTCAATCCTCATCAATTTTCTTGGGACGATTTCTTCCTAGATTACAGAGACTACATTAGATGGCTATCTAGAGGTAACAACAAGTACCACAAAAACTCTTGGATTGGTTATGTTAGAATGGCTAGATCTCGTATTACTGGTTTCAAACGTAAGTTAATTGGTGATGACTCAGAAAAAGCTGCCGGTGATGCTAACAGAGCTCACAGAACCAATTTGATTTTAGCTGAATTGTTCCCAACTGCTGTTAATGCTGGTAGTTGTTTCATTGCCTTCACATTTATCAATGCTCAAACTGGTGTTAAAGCTACTGATGATGATAGAGTCAACTCTGTTTTGCGTGTCGTGCTATGTACGTTAGGTCCAATTGCTGTTGATGTTGGTGTCCTATTCTTCTGTCTAGGTATGTCTTGTTGTTCTGGTCCTCTATTTGGTATGTGTTGTAAGAAGACTGGTTCCGTTATGGCCGCCGTTGCTCATGGTGTTTCCGTCGTTATCCACATTGGTTTCTTCATTGTTATGTGGGTTCTAGAAGGTTTCAACTTCACTAGAATGTTGGTTGGTGTTATTACTGTCATTCAATGTCAAAGATTTATCTTCCAATTGATGACTGTTCTACTACTGACCAGAGAATTCAAGAATGATCATGCAAACACTGCTTTCTGGACTGGTAAATGGTATAATGCTGGTTTAGGTTACATGGCCTGGACTCAACCAATGAGAGAACTAACTGCTAAGGTCATTGAAATGTCTGAATTTGCTGCTGACTTTGTTCTTGGTCACGTTATCTTGTTCGCTCAATTCCCAGTTCTTTGCTTCCCACAAATTGATAAGTTCCATTCTATCATGTTGTTCTGGTTGAAACCTTCTCGTCACATTCGTCCACCAATCTACTCTTTAAAGCAATCTCGTCTAAGAAAGCGTATGGTTAAGAGATATTTGACTCTATATATCCTTGTCTTCTTAGTCTTTGCTGGTGCCATCGTTGGTCCTGCTGTTGCATCTAGTCACGTTCCAAAGGATATTGGTCACACTTTGACAGGTCCATTCCACAACATTGTCCAACCAAGAAATAAGAGTAATAACGATACTGGTTTCCAAATTTCAACTTATTTGAGTCACTACTACACCCACACTCCATCTCTGAAGACTTGGTCCACTAAGAAATGATTGAAATCGCATAAAATGGCATAATAAATGCCTATCCTATAAACACTTCATATTCTGTAACAACTGGAAAGTAATATTTTTGAACCAAAATAGTTATTTTCTAATATGTCCACGTTTTTTTTATTTTTATTTTTTATTTCTAGAGACTTATAATGTTTTTTTATTATTGTTATTATTATTTCTCTATTATTATTACAACATAAGATATAAAAAAAAAGGAGTCACCCATCCTTAAAAAATTTTAAATATTTATAAATATTCAACTAAAAAGATAAATTATTTCATACAAATAATAAAACCTAAGTTCTATTTAATTATTCTTGCGAATATTTATATTTATATATATATTATGCTATCTACCATTTATTTTCATTTTTT
This sequence comes from Nakaseomyces kungkrabaensis, assembly GCA_030556385.1. Taxonomy (NCBI): domain Eukaryota; kingdom Fungi; phylum Ascomycota; class Saccharomycetes; order Saccharomycetales; family Saccharomycetaceae; genus Nakaseomyces; species Nakaseomyces kungkrabaensis. The sequence continues at coordinate 8,496 of JAKTPY010000040.1, read as the reverse complement.
TGGTAAAAGGAATGTAATAATTAATATGGATGCAAATGTACAAGAATTAGAACAGACAAAAAATTAAAAGCTGGTAGTATGAATAATAAGATGGAAGATATTAATAGTTAGGAGCATAGTTTTTGTGTATACTGACAAAATCCGTTTTTAGAGGTAATGGTATCATTGACATATCATGTTGCCTAAGATAGGCTGTTCATCATCGGAAAAAGTAGTTATGACAATAACTCGAATGGCAAAAAGCACCAAAAGAAGAATATCAACTTTCCATCACATTATAATTTGATTTTTCTATCGTCCCTAATTTCATCTCATTCTTTTTTAGATGATCCCCAAGGAAAACCAAAGATTGTTTTTGGTCTCATAATTTGACGCAATTTTGGCTTGATAATATAGTATCTTTTCTCTCCTGGAATATCAATATACATGCTTACAAAGCTTGGTTTATAGTGCTGTTCTAAGTCCACTGCCTCGATATGCACCAGCCCAAGCTTTTTCTTAGACTCGAGATGGAACCTCATATAGTGGTGGTGCTTACCATACTTGTCGACCTTTTCAGTAGACACAATTGGTCTGTTTCTAGTCCATCTGTCATTAGTTACTAATTCACCATATGCCTTCAATCTCTCCCTTCTAACACCAGAGTCATCACATTGTAACAGTTTTCTAACGTCATCATTATCTTCAACCATTGAGACAGCCCTATTAAACAATTGGGTATCACCAGACGGAGAGAATAATTCTGAAAGAATCAAATATAACACAACACCGGATACACCCACACCACCAAGAACTAATAAACTTGAAAAGGTAAACGTAGTCAATGTCCTTATTTTGGCCATCAGAGGTATTTTTTTGGTCTTCTTCTGATCATTTTCTTTCTTCTTACCATGCTTTGCTTCATTATTCGATTTTGTAGAATAGTATAGTACCTGTTTTGCCCTCATAACTGATTTTAATGGCATAGACACCATTGCAGGTCTAGCAATGAGTCCTCCAAACTTTAGCCTTAACATGTTGTCTTTACTCCTCTCTAAATGATTGTAATTCCCTTCAGTATCAATTAACAGATAGGTTTTCAAATCAATTCTATTTGTAGACTTCGTAAAGGTCTTCAGCAAGATTAAAGGTTCTTTCTAAAATGTATTGCTAGTGTGTCCCCCATTCTTTCTGTTTCGGAGGTGACGGAGAAGACATAATCCACATCGTTATATATGATATAACTGTCTTAGATGAAATCTAGTTTTTTTTCTCGCTCGTATAGCAAAAGAAGCCGCGAAATGTTTAGTAAAATTTGACATGCCCCTTTAGTGCAATGGTTAGCATACATTTTTCCGGTGGATGTGATCCGGGTTCGAGTCCCGGGAGGGGCTTAAATTTGATTTTTTTTTTTTCGTTTTCATTCTTTTGCTCTTAATTTTTATTGGTCAGGTCGATATTTTATTTTATAGTTTTTATTACTCTATAATGATACTATGTAATATTGCAATTTTCTTTGTGAAATATTCACTTTATTATGATATGATATGATGTTGATTATAATTGATGTCGTTATACCAACAAGATAAAATGAGCTGGCATATATATATAATACAATTTAAATTTGTTATTTGTTAATTTATTCTTTTTTCTCTTTTTTATTATCCCAGTATGATTCATATTCTTGTTTTAAAGTTACTGGAAATAAGTTGAACGTGTCTTTCATATACAGAATCTTTGCTACTGGAAGGTTTAGTAACCAATCCCAGATACCCAGGTTTCTAACAACTCTCACAACCAATAAGTATGCAGATCCATTAAACAATCCCAAGGTAAAACCAACCACAACTTGTTCAGTCGAATGGTAATGTAAATACACTCTTGAGAAAGTCACACATGCAGATAACACTGATAACACGAACACAAGTCCCACAGATTCGAACTTGGATCTTATGCGGTTGGTGTTTAATGGTACAATAATCAATGACAAAGTGAAGTACGCCAATGTAAATCCCATGAACTGGGAATGTGCCGAGGGCATACCGTACCCTGATCTAATTGAGTTCTCTTGGAAGGAATCGCCAACCCAGTAAGGTCTTTCTTGCTTGACGATGTTCTTTATAATGTTATTCATAATCTCATTTGACAATTGGCCTAACGCAATGATACATGACTCCAATTCCCTCGTAATTATAAACCATGACAGGTAAAAGGTAAGTATCAGTATTGGTAGTAATGAGAAGTAAGCACTCAAGAATGACAAGAAGTCCTCTGGATCATAAAGGATATAAGTGTCATCAAATGGTATGATGTTGGCATTAGTCGTAGCATTCATGATTGAATTGAGTGCCAGTACTCTATTGAACACAGTTATTTCAACTTCGTTTTTCTCTCTCGAGATGTTCTGTTGTTGATCTTCAACTCGGTTTTAAATAAGCTTAGGTAGCAAAAAAAAAAAATTAAAAATGCTGATTTAAGAAATTATTTTATTTTCTAATTAAAGCAAAAGGAATAAATAATAAACACAAAAAAAAATTGTAATTTTTTTCTTTCTTATTTAGCATCAACACGTTATATATTTTAGTTGTATTTAGCAATCAATTTGTCGACCAATTCGATGTACTTTTGTTCGGCCTCTTCTTGAGACATACCCTTTAACTTCTCCCATGCATCCCACTTGTAACGGTCCTTCATGTTGAAGATACCTGGCTTCTCCTTGGTGTTGTCACCAACAGTGGCTTGCTTGTATAGACCATACAATTCCAACATCTCATCTTGAGATGGTTGCTTTGGCAATTCGTTAACAGCCTTGGCCTTCTCTTCAAATAATTGTGATACCATCTTTACTTTATTGTTTTATTGATTTGTGCTTTTCAAGTTCACTGTACCTTCAAATGTTCAGTTAAACTCTTGCTTATATACCTCTGATTGAGAAACTCAACAAATTTGAGGGGAGTGTCTCCACCAAATTGGGACATTGCTTGTTCTCTGTCTTCCTTTTTTTGTTTTTCTTGGGTTTTTCGTCTGGAGCGTCAATACGCGTGACTTCGATTAATAAAATTTCTCGTAAAATACAAAAATTATTGTTTAAATTTTATTTTATTCATAATAATTATAAATTTGTTACATTAACTAGCTATTTTTAAGTACTTACTGAATTTTTTTTTTTTATTTGAAGATATTATTTACAATTACTTTGCAATAAAACAAATTTATTATTTGAATGGATTTAAGAAATAAAAGAGAGAGTAAACAGTTAAGAAGTGTTCTAAAGGTAAATCGATAAAATTAATAGAGGACATAAAGAATAAAGAATATTTCGACGAACTTTTTTTTGGGGGAGAGGAAAAGTGAGAGAGACTCGAAAAAACAAAATAAAAAATAAAAAACAAAAAACAAAAAAAATATGAGAAAGGTTTAACGTCCAAAGTATTTTAGTTCAAGTGGTCTGAATACGTTATAAGCAACAAAGGCCCACCCAAAACCCATTTCAAAGCCAATGTCACCTCCTTCTTTACCAATTTTTCTGGAGATTTCACCGGTCCAATAGGTTTGAGACATACCAAGAGCCACACCAAATCCTGCGATAAAAATTGCAATCAAACCAGCAATACCAATTGGTAATTTATCAAATTTGTCCCAATCTTCAACATTGTAATTTTTGAAACCCCTTCTGTAGAAAAAATGTTCAGAAAGCGCAATTGCGATGTAAATGGCTAAGTAGTAACCAATAGAGTCCATGAAATTTTCCATAAATCCTATGAAGTAGTAGTATGCTGGAACACAAATACCCACCACTGCACAACTACCACAAATGGTCCACACAATTCTTGGGATTTTAGCCAGGGGTTCCCAGAAGGCCTGCACGGACAACCCGATTGTGTACATGTTTGGAATATTGATAGCAATAGTGGACATGGCCAAAACAACACAGCAAAATTCACCAAACCCGTGTAGGGAGTTTGGAACTAAAATTGCATATGTTAAACCACCGATATTATTCTTCTTATATAGGGCTAGCCATTCGGGGTTATTTAAACCGGCTAGACCAGATGCAGCACCCAAGATTTGAGTGAAAATCAATGGGAAAGCTAGACCTGCGGTTAAATAGAAGAAAATTTTGTATTTGTTAGTATTACGTGGCATGTACACTGTGTAATCAGAAGCGTAAGTGGTCCAACCAGCGGCAAAACCGTACAACACTGATCCAAATGAAAGAACACTACCAGCAGTTGTGGAACCAGAGCCCCATGGGGTATCCTTAAATTCATGCGATTTCTTTAGTCTAGCAATGATGACCAAGAACACGGCAAAGTTAGGAACCCAGGACCATTTTTCATAAAGATGGATGAACCTGTAACCAAAAAATGAAACCAGCACGGTACCACCCATAATAACCAGACACCCAGCCCAAACAGGGATATTGTGGCCGTGTCTATTAACCATGTGTAGTAATTGACCAGCAGCAACTGTGTTCAACACAGCCCAACCTACACATGCAATAGAGTTCACCAGGGCAAAAAATCTTGCGGGCAAATTTCCAACTAGAAACCGAGACAAAACCATCTGTCTTAGACCTAATTCAGCACCAAAGACAGAGAAATATGACACGGTGACAATACCGAGTAAATTGAAGAAAACAATAGTCAAGATACTCACACCGAAATTTAGACCAAACGCAATTGGACCAAGGGCACCCAACGCATAAGAAGCAAGCACCAAGTTGGCACTGAACCACAACAAGGCAGTGTTGAACACGGAGGTGTTCGTTTTCTCCTCATCGGTAACTGGCTCAATACCTTTAGTCTCAGCGTTAAGACCGTTAGCGAAATCAACCAGTTTATCAAAGAAATTTTTCTTCTGGTTGTCATTAGAGGTAGATGTAATATCCGAGTACTCAGCAGAGTCGTCGTACAATAACTCGTCATGAGTCAATGTCTTGGACTCCTTACCATCTACCTCTTCATGAGCCTCAGCAATAGAGTGCGAATCGTTAGTAAAAAATTTTGAAAACATTTTAAATTAACTTTATCTTAATTAAAAAATAATTAAAATAATTAAAATAATTTTTTTTAATTTATTTTAATTAATTTTAATTTAATTATTGTATTTTTTTAGTAACCGCGCAAAAATATGGTCACTCTAAACGAGAAAAATACCAGTGTTCCGAGCAAAAAGAGCGTAGAAGACTGGGAAAAAAGGGTCAAAGGCCAAAAACAGAGAGAGAAAGAGATAGAAATATTGTGCTATTATCAATAACAATATTAAAACTATCTACTTGTAGAGTGAAGAGAGAGATAGAGACTGTTAGTAAAGTATAACCGATGGCTAACGCTGTGTCTTAATTTTTTTTTTTATCTAAATAAAAAAATTTATTTGTATTATTCTCAAATAATTTATTCTACAAGAAATAAAAAACTAACATAAAAAAAAAAAAATTTTGTGTTCATCTTATATCCTCTCTCTTTCTCGCTCTCTCTCTCCTCTTATATATATATATTTTTCAAGAGAAAAATAAAAGCGTATCTATTTCGATTATTTCGATTTTTTTTTTTTTTTAACTCTTTCTGCTGTCAAAATCATCAAAGTATGAGGATATGCTTCTTCTTTCTTCAATCATTTTCTTCCCCTTCCAGCTTCTTCTTCCTTTTCAACAGAAAACTTATCACCAACGGAAATGTCCTTTTTTTACAAGAAAACATGTATGTAATGTAAATTGTACCTAGAAAAATGTCCTTATTATTTAAGCCAAGCACTACTACGTACCTTTCTCAGGTATTTGTCCCCCTTTCTTCCTTGCCTCCCACAATTCGTCATATTACTCATTGTTTTTCATCTTCTACACCACTTTCTTCCGGACGTACATCATGCTACCCTTTCTTCTCTGTCCCTCAGACTCAAAAGTGGCTATCGCAAATGCGATGTCCTCCGATGAAAAAAAAAAAAAAAAGTTTTTTCTTTTTTTTTCTTTGTTTTCATTTCTTACACAGTGGCTGCACGGGATTGCTGTTGTTCTTTTTTTGGAGAAAAAAGAGAGAAGGAAGTACAAAAAAACTAAACATATTGTAACTATCCATATTATTTAATTAAAATTGATAAGGATATTGTGCAGTTCAGCTCATGGGAACACCACTACTAGGTGTGAAAAATTTTTTAGAATTTTTTCATTACCTGATTGTTTATTTCGTATAGGGTGATAGTACGCGTGACTTTACTACTATTATATATTTGAATCATGGGAGGTATAAGATAAAAATTAAGTAACAATAATTATTCATTATAATATTTTTTTTTTTTTATTTGTTTAGTATGATCTTTTTTGTATTGCAATATCTTTATAAAAAATTTAAAAAAAAATAGTTTTATTTTTTTTTTATTTAATTTTTTTTGTTTTTTTGTCACTAAAAAAAACCAAAATAATACTAGGAAAAAACTAAAAAAAAATTATATAAAAAATTAATTTGGTATATTTAACTCCTCCAATACAATGTTTTAATTCTATATTTATTGATTATGATGTTTGGTTGGTAGAAAAAATTTTTTTTTTTTTTTTTTTTTATTGTGGTATTGTTATTATGTTATCCTATATTATGGAGGAGGGAAAAAATATTCATTCTAAGTATAATTATAAAGAAATAAAACATGATCGGGCTTGATAACTGCTAAAATAATATTAAATATATGGATATTACTGGTGTATAGATTACATAAATGGGTATAATTTCTAAAAATAAATAATTTAAAAATAAAAAAAATAAAAAAAAAAATTACTTGCAACTACTTCACAAGGTACTAAATAGCAATTTTGTTGAACTTATATATATCACGGAACGTAATTGTATTAATATCCGTTTTGACCAATTGTTTTTCTATATACCCCTCAAACGTTTATGGTTATCACTCTATCGGATTTCAAAAATTTACGTAGTGGGTATTCTATGATATATCAGTTTGTACTTATTTTGTTTTAATATTTTTTTTTCCTTCCCCTAGTTGTAAAGAGGCAAAAAAAAAAATTGTATTTGTCCAAAAAAATGAAATTATTAAATAACATTACATGTAATAAGAAAAGAAGACTTCGTTTTAATCATTGCAATTAATTATTTTCTTATTTTATTCATGATGAGTGATTTTTCATGTATTAAAAAAAATCATAGAGAAAATGTACTGAAACAAAGAATTGAATGAATATAGGAATAATATATATATATATATATATTGAAGGAAATTAGACTCTTAAGTGTAATACAAAATGATATATATTCTCAAACTTGGTATTATTCAAATATGCAATTGAACATTCACAATATACATGATCAAATAACGTGACCTTGTACGTACATATCGACGTGCTTGTGAAAAATGTTAAGAAAAATTTTGCGCGCAGTGCGTCACGCAGACCCCAAATATTTAAAGGGTTGAAGAAAATTGGCAGATCGATTGTGTTTAATAAAGATCAACACATCTCTTTATTAGAAAGGGGGGGCAAACCATATAAGACAAAAGCAATAATAATAATGAGTGAGACCTTGAGACCTTTCCCATCGTACCACGGTTCATCTAATAAGATCAAGACTACAGGGGAGACCAGACTGAGGAGCAGCAGTCAAGTTTCTACGAGTGCTGCAGATCCCGTGAAGGACCATAGAAGAAGACGTTCCTCATCTATAATATCGCATGTTGAGCAAGAGACCTTCGAGGATGAGATGGATCAGCAGTTGTTACCGAACATGAACGCGTCGTGGGTGAACCAGCGAGGAGCATGGATCATACATATTGTCGTGATTGTTCTCCTCAAGATGTTTTACAATATATTACCTGGGATTGACACCGAGTGGTCCTGGACGCTGACTAACACCACCTATATCGTTGGTTTTTACGTTATGTTTCATTTAGTTAAAGGTACGCCATTCGAGTTTAACGGAGGTGCTTACGACAACTTGACCATGTGGGAGCAGCTGGACCACGAGACATTATTCACCCCGGCCAGAAAGTTCCTGTTAGCTGTGCCCATCGCATTGTTTCTAGTGAGTACACATTATGCACATTATGATCTAAACATGTTCCTATGGAACTTGGCATTGACTATCTTTGTAGGTGTTGTGCCTAAGTTGGCATTCGCACACAGATTGAGAATTTCCATTCCAGGTGTAACCCGTGCACAGATCAGCTGAAGAACACATTATAAAAAGCAAAAAACTTCAATTCTATTTACTCTTTTTAAACCAACAATTAACATAAATAAAAAAAAACAAAAAATAACGAGAAAATATTTAATGTATTTTAACTATATTATATAAAGAAATCAAATAAATTAACACTTATAATTATAAATAGGAGTATTTCTTTTTTACTATAGTCTGAATATATCATTAATCGAAATAAAAACTTATATAAACTACTTTGAATGTATGCTTTTCCAAAGCTATAAATAGAAACAATAGCAAAGAAAGTAGAAAAAAAAAAAAAAAAAAAAAAAAAAAAAAGAATAAAAAAAAAAAAAAAAAAAAACAAAAA